>CM066032.1:606763321-606825899 GCA_033557465.1 Ichthyophis bannanicus
TATGGCTGACTGAAACGGTTAGCACGAATTTGTAACGTAGGAAGTCAGCATTTCTGAGGTACAAAATACAGGAGCGTGTTTGAGATTCTAAGCTCACCATGGTGGCTCAAGAGAAAATGAATATGACTAAGAAATAAGCCATAAGAAATCTCCAAAAACACTTGAAAAACTCAAATACAAAAACCACAAAAGAACAAAATAGGTAAAAAGAATAACATATTTCCCACTGTTAAAGAGCAAATTGACTGGTATCAAACAGTCTCACTCCTAAAGAAGGAACACATTTGCATCCCAGGCACAGGAAATAATAAATTATTAAATAAATATCTTTACTGACCATTACCAGAACAGAACTGAAGATCTGAATTAGTATTCCACTTAAATTCCAATACAACTGCATCCATATACCTCCCCCAAAGGTATAACAGAATCAAGACATCAATCACCTAAAATGACAGATTTGGACAATGTACATAGTTACGTATATGTAAATAGTTCTGCCTAACCTAACTGAATACCTAAGGCCTGTTGAAATATGACATGTTTAAATTGAAGTTGTTCTCTGTAATATTTTCTTCATTTCCTTTATGCTCCATGTAAACTGCCCTGAGCGGCAATAGTTCACTGAGTTCTCTGTAAACTGCCTTTTACATAAATAAAGCAGTATATAAAATCTAAAAATAAATAAACAAACCCCAAATAACATTACCATTCTTCTAGATACACTAACACTTTTTGCATGTCAGTGTCGCCTCTCTCAGACATGCACTTAGTTGGGACGAAGTAAGGGAATTTTGGATTTAGCTTGCACCTTTTTCAGGGGTAGCTCACAGTGAGTTACATTCAGGCACAGTAAGTATTTTCTTGTCCCCAGAAGGCTTACATTCACTTCCTGAAACTGTGCGTCAGGCTTCATCCCTGCCCCTTTTCAAATCTAAGTTAAAGGCTCATCTCCTTAAGGCTGCCTTTGGGTCCTGATCCCTTGTTCCTTATGTCTCCTATTCTATCCTCTTTCACACTTTTGTCTTGTTTGTCAGCTCTGACGAGCAGGGACTGTCTTTATCTTTGTTTGTACAATGCTGCGTATGCCTAGTAGCGCTTCGTAAATGTTTAATAATAATAATATTCTAAATTTATAGCTGAGGCAATAGAGGGTTAAGTGACTTGCCCAAGAAGCAGTAGTGAGATTGGAACCCTGGCTTCCCTGCTTCTCAGCCCATTACTACTTGCCTATCTATTGCATTACTAGGCATACACAGTGCCGTTCACATACACGGACTAGATAATCCCTGCTTGACAGAGCTTAAATCTGTTTAAGACAGACAACTGGAACAAATACGGGACTAGGGACATCGGGTGGTGAATGAAAGAGCCTGTAGAGGTTCCCATTCCTCCACTAGCTGAAGGTTACTAATAAGGAGGGAGGAGTGGCCTAGTGGATGGGGTAAATTATCTCAGGCCAGAAGGTCAGGGGTTCAAATCCCACTAGAGGACAGCAACCTTGGGCTGGAAGGACTGGGGTTTCTAGTCCCACAGGTGCTCCTTGTGGTCTTGGGCAAGCCACTTAGCTATTTTACAGGGAACATGAGCAATGGAGGGTTATCTCCAAGTTCTAATGCCCTGTTCAATGTAATTTCAGTTTGTTCAATGTAAACCACCTTGATATCATAAAAGGTGGTATATAAGAAATGTTAAATAAATAAATAAACTCATGGCAGTGAAGTAACCTGCTCTCTTTTATCTGACAGCCCAACTCTCTAATGGTAATACCACAAGACTACTGCTAGGGCACTGAGGCTGCCATTTTGATTACCTGGGGATTTCTCCTGTCCCCATTACCCACCAGGAACATATCAAGGGGGACAGGGGTATTTTAAAGGGATGGAGGTTGGGAGTCTAATGAGTTATTTTGAAAGGGGATTTGGATAGAGGATCAGATTTTGGAGGTCTGGGGCTAATTTGAGGTTTGGGAGTCTGGGGGTATTTAGAAAACTGATCAGGGTTTAGGGGTCCAAGGGTATTTTGAAATATCAGTGATGGAAGGATCATAGAGTTGGGGATCCATGAGGAATTGGAGGCTGAGGACTTGGGTTGTTCTAGAAAGAGGACTGGGTGTAAAGAGCATTTCTAACTAGGCACTGGCCGATCTGTAGTTTAGTGAACAGGGTCCTTAGAGTGTAAGCCCTTCAGGGATAGAGAAATATCTACTCTACTTGAATGAAATTGGCTTAAACTACTACTGAAAAAGAGTGAGCTATATCTTCAAAATCAATAGGGGAGGTTATTTTAAAAATCGTATTTGTGTTTTCAATGTGGATGTGATGGCAGAAAGATGTGCTATTTACATGATTTTGCTTCGGGTATGTTGATCTATAAATATTTCCACGGGAAGCATTCTGAGGGTGTTTCAGGGTATAGCCTGGGCGTGACAAAAATCTACACGTGTATCACTCATTTCATGTAAGGGATGTGCATGTAAGCTCGAAATTGCCCACATCTGAATTTAAAATTGCTCCCTGACATGAACAGGTATTTCAAAAGTGCTCCTTTGGACACTTGCTTTAAAGAAAGGATTAAGGGGAATGTTCCTCTTACTCCCTCAATGTTTATATCCTTTTCCCAATTGCAATGACTTGAAGATGGACTCTTCTGTAGTTAATTAGTGGCATCTGCATGTCTAGGTCTGCAAAATGGCTGGGATATACATGTAGGGTCTGCCCTATACATGTACACATTGTAAAATGTTGGCACCAACATATGTAAATTGCCAGTGTAGCTCTCCCTTGGGAGCATTTCTTGGAACTGCCTAGCTGAAGTCCCCTCTAGAGCAGGCTCCATCAGTCCTTACCAGTTGGGCGCCTGGTGCCTCCACCTTGGGAAGGAAGGTGTTAGCAGGTAGGCTTTCCCTCCTTTTACCACAGGAAAAACTCTCAAAAAGCATTGCTGTGAACCAGGCTGGCTTAAATAGTAATAACAATGTATTTACAAATACAGACACCTAGTGTGATAATAATAATAGCAATATAAACACCCAGTATCTACTTCTGGTCACACTGCCAAGAAAACCCTGGAGCTTTTGGGTCGCCAGGAGTCAGCACTGACTCAAAGGCACAGATTGCATTGCAGTAGGGAAAGTGGTTCAAGCAGGTAGGGTGAAATAGCAGCATAGGATAAGAGAGTATTCAGTACCAGTCACTGAAGCACAACCAAGGTTAAAAGTATAGGATTATAATATAGTGTTCCCCAAAGTATTTCAATGCAGTTCAGATAATCAGCTATACCATTATACAGTATGTAGTATCCTAAGTAAACCTTAAAAGATTATGTACTTAAACTCATTCACCTGTCTCTTAGCTTCCCTACCTTCCCTTGCCCACCAGCCCCAAGTCTCACCCACTGCTGGAGCTCTGGACCAGTGGCTGCTTGAGAAGAGAGAGGTTTTGTAATCCTGTCCAATCACCGAAGCTGTAGCCTTGACTGTACTTCTCCAAGCTCTCCTCCAATCAGGAGAGGGTTTTGCACTCCTGTCCAATCAAGAACAATATCAGCAGCTCTTCAGTGAGTTGATCTGCCACTGGACTCCCAAGAGTCTTGTGGGTCCTAGTCCAGAAAGGACTCTCTGCCGCTGGACTCTCAGACCTGCAGTAGGTCCCTCAAAGTCTCCCTCTGCCGTTAGACTCCCAGGGTCTTGTGGTTCCTAGTCCATAATGGATTCTCTGCTGCTAGACTCTCAGAATTTGAGTAAGCCCCGTGAAGTCTCTCTCCACCACTGCAGCTCTCCAGTGAGCTGATCTGCTGCTGGACTCCCAAGCCTGGATTGGGCTTTCCAGAGTCTCTCTGCTGTCATCTCCACTCCTTGGGCTGGGAGAAGATCACCCACCCCCATCATCACTCTTAGCCCTGGCTGGGTCTGTAGGAGGCTCTAGGCTGGCATCTTCACTCTGAGTCTGTCTAGGATCCCAGGAGATTTTGCAGTACCACCTTCAGGAGAAGGGCCTGCAAAATACTCCCCTACTAGTCCCAGCCCTAGAGCATATGACCAGCAGGTTAACTCATCTTGCAAAGGGAATTCCCTCTTCCCTCTTTCAAATGAGGAAAAACTATTTAGATTAAAAAAAAAAAAAAGCTTAACAGCCTCTAAATCCAGAGCTGCCTCATCTCCCTTACACGGTGCCAGTACCTGTTTACCTGATACCATTACTCTTATGGTGAGCAATTTCCACAGCCCTCCAGTATTTGCCTCTTCACCCTCTGTATAGTATATGCACTTTATTCCCTACATTAGTCCCTATAGATTTAAAAGATAAATCTTAATCATAACTGTAGTGGAGGGAGGAGTGGCCTAGTGGTTGGGGCAAGTTACCTCAGGCAGGAAGGTCTGGGGCTCAAATCCCACTAGGAGGACAGCAACCTTGGGCCGGAAGGACTGGGGTTTCTAATCCCACAGGTGCTCCTTGTGGTCTTGGGCAAGCCACGTAACCCTCCATTGCCCATGTTCCCTGTAAGTATTAGTGTATGTGTCTCATATCCCCTCGTGTTAAATGTATCCCCCAATTGTGTTGTGACCACTTTGATTGAAGGATAAGGTGGTATACAAGATTGCCTAAATAAATAAATGTGAGCAAAGATTACCTGACTCCTTCAGCAGAGTCGGTGATTTGCACCTACCTTCTTGAATATATACAAATGTTTCTTTTCCAGCTCTGCCAGAACATGTCCTTTACAGTGTGATGTTCCCTCAGTAACACACACACAGACAAGATTCAGTCCCCCATCTGCTCTCTTTAGCGGTTACCTCTGGCAGAATAAAGCGACCATTGAACTTTATCCAGTGTTTTCAACACACTCTCAAATATTCAGCTTTGGCGGGGGTTTCACCAGGGCTCCTCCATCTGTTTTTCCCATGTGCAGATTTGTAAAATGACTCCTCCTACTGCATGTGGATATGTATTTTAAAAACAACTCCATGTTTAGCAGAGACATTTCTAAAATACCATTATAATTACAAACATGCTGCCCTCTATGTCTCAATTCTTACTTCCATGTTTTTTCTAAAATGTACCTACACATATATAAATGGAAATACTGATGCATTTTAATGAAGGTCTAACTGTGTTGATGTATTTGATCAATGATATCAAGAAAGCTGGAAAGTTGGCATGAAGATCACCAGAAATACAAGACAAAGGGCAGCGTGGCTAGAACTAGCCCACTTGGAGACATAATAGCGCCTCCTGTGAGATTCTTGCTTTCGAACCCAAGGATCACTGGCATGAGGCAAGCTGCGATGATACTGGGAGAAAACTCCTCAGAATTTTTATTTCGTTCATGCGTTCAATTAAAAAATGACATGAACAAATAAAGAAAATATCATTACTATTTCCTGTGTCATTTCAAATGAATGCACATCCCTTGTGGTTTTATGCTAATTTTCCCATGCTAATCATTCTTCCTGCACTGGGGAGTAAGGTTAGTGTGGGAAAATCAAGCATAAACTGCTGCGCTAATGGGTAGCAAAGCTTGCTGCTTTGAGGCCCATGGAAGAGATGGAGTGGTATTCGGCAGCACTGTCACGGGGCAAGTGGCAGGCAGCATCGAGGTAGTGACACGGTGCATTGGAGAAATGATAGAGCAATCAGAGGACTTTAGAATGCTTATGTGGATGGTCGGCTGGAGTCTGTAGGTGCTACTGTATAGAGGGATGTGAGTTTGTTGGAGTCCCAGAGGTCTCTAGAGATGTGAATGTGGGAAAGAAGAGAGAAGAATTCCAATTAGAAGAAGAGGAAGCTGCTTTCTGGGTTGTCCTGGGTCCCATTCTGGAAGACATCAGATTGATAAGAAGCTGCCAACATTGCACAAAATGGGTCATATTTGAGCTCAAATATATTTTAAATGTTTCCAAATATTTATTTGTCTTAAATTTTTAATCTATTCCCATAACCAGGAAAGGTTTTGAAGTGTTGGACACTGCCATCTCAGCTTATGCTATTATTTGTAATTAGTCTTTTGGGAAATTCTGGTTCTTTATTCCATAAAGTAATCTCATTGGGAACCTTACTGAGACAACCATGTATCACAGTATGGAGCTCCATTTATTGCTCTGATTGCTCAGAAAGTAAGTTCTCTTATATCATCTAATTGGAGAATAAAGACATTTTTTAATTGTAACATTATTGGTCCCTTATCTTTTATTTAGCTTTGGATAGGCCATATGGTCTTTATCTGCCATCATGTTTCTAGGTGATCTCCAACCAGTATAATCAGTTGTGTTGCCAGCTGCAGGCAGAGCTGGCAAAGGCAGAGGCCGTTAGTAGTGTGTATTTTACCACTGACATCTGGTTTAGTCTGAATGCTACATATGCCTACCTCTCCCTGACAGCACACTAGTGGCAGCTGGACGAGGTAGAAACAAGCTGTAGGTCTAATGGGGGACCAACAGAAGTAGGATACCAAAGGGCTGTGCTGTACAGTCAGGTAATAGATGACAGCCATACTTGGACCCATATCATTGTAGAAAAAGGGCAACACTTCAGAGCTGGCAAATAGGGCATAAACAGAGCATAGTGCTTTCAGATAACAGATAGTGGAATGAACATGGTTAAGTAGGTGAAGGACGGGGGCTTTCATGGGCTCAGATGCTTTGCACACTTGCTGCAACAGATTGTCAGAGACTCCCTAGGCCTGCGGAGCGAGGGAGGGGACAGCCCTTTTCTAAGGCAACTGATTGTGTAATGCCAAAAAATAGCAGGGTGGGCATGAGCTGCATGAGAAGCAGGGAGTAATAGGGGCACCTGCCCACCAGCTCAAGCAAGATGTTGCTATTAGGTGGAATTCCACTTTTAAATGCTGGAGAGATTAGGAGAACATAGTTAGGTGATCATTACCTGACAGGTTGGTCAGTCTGCAGATTATGAAGAAGTTACAACAGAAGTGAATTTTTCAAGCATTAGTATAGAAATTAAAAATAGTTAATTCTTTAAATTTAATATTGGATATGAAATATTTTATCACATCTTTCTTTAACAGCTTATATACCGCTTTTTCTACAAGTCATTCAGGTACTGTACATTCAGGTACTGATATATATATTTCACTTGTCCCCGAAGGACTCACAATCTGTTTTGTACCTAAGGCAATGGAGGGTTAAGTGGCTTGCCCAAGGCCACAAGGAACACCTGTGGGACTAGAAACCCCAGTCCTTCCGGCCCAAGGTTGCTGTCCTCTAGCGGGATTCTATAATTTTTTTCAAACAGGAGTGAAAGGATGTTCCTGCATCATTTGTCATCAGAGACTAAGAATGGTACTGCATCACCAGGATTCAGCAAATATCAGGAAAGTGACAGAAGTCCTAAAGCCCTTTAAGGATACCATGGAAGAATCAAGTTCCATATCGGCTACCCTAAGCCTTCTCATCACTACAGTGAATATTTTACAGGCAAAGTTACAGGCTTTTTGTAAGCGACAGGGATTCACAGCAGAGGTTTTGGTGATAGTGGACTTCTTGCATGGCCAAATAGAAAAATGTTTGCAACCCCTTATGAAGGAAAACGCTTTTATGCTAGCTGGTCTCTGTGACCCATGTACTATTATTCTGTACTACAACACAATGACTTACTGGAAAGTAAAACTGATGATTGAGGTGGAGGAAAGAGAGAACCAGAGACAGGGGGGACAGTGGTGATGCAGCACAGGAAATTATATTCTGTTAAGCAATACAGGCACCATTCTGTCACACAGCACTTCCCTCACCACCTCCCTGGCTTTACATGCCAATGATCAATGAGCCCAAATTCTTTGGTGACTGAAGCCCTAACTACAGTGCTAAGCAGCAGAGATAAGTCTGCCACAAGTCAGATTCCTACATGGATCTCAGTGACACACTACAATACAGAGGCCATTGAGGCCATATATCCAGATCCCTTGACATACTGGGCACACAAGTTGGAAGTCTAGTCATACTTGACCGAAGTCTTCTAGCTTTTCCAGTCCTTCCCTCCAACCACTGTTCCCTCTAAGCTGTGCACGTGTGCGCGCGCACACCCCTTGCCGAGTGAGCGCACATACTTTACAACAGAGCGCACAAAAATTATGGCTCTGATTCTGATAGAAAAAAACACGGACGTCTTAAAATTTAAAAGTTATGATTGTAATTACTAGAAATTTCCCGCTTCATTTAGTAATCGTCTATTTTCATTTAATTTGATTAAAATCAATGTGGTGTACATACTGTATTCTGACATGTAGTCAAATTTTAAAGTATATAACTCCGAGTGTCATTATGTGGCGCACAAAAATTTAACCTTCCTTCAAAAGCTGCACACAGCTGATATTTTATGCGCACACAGCCTACAGAAAATTAGAGGGAACATTGCCTCCAACCAATGTGCCCAGCGAACATATATTCTCCATAACAGGAGACATTGCGGCTCCCTATCATTCACAGATAGCACTGGTGTTGATTCTTTGTGGGTGTATTAGGATTTTGTAGCTGTTCAAGGGCTCTGCTGGTCTTCCTGGCATGTTTTAGGGCCTTGCAGCCAATTGAAGTGTTGTGCTGGTTCTCTTGGCAAGTTTTAGAACCTTACAGGTGATTGAGATGCTGTGCTGGTCTCCCAGGTGTTTTACAACTTTGCCCCCTTCCGGTCAGTACCCAGGATGGGGTGCACCTACCGCTCCACCCTTGGTACGCTACTGCCTGTCCAAATGGGTATATTCTGACTAGTTCAAATGAGCACGAAAATCTTTGACATGCATGTGCCTAATAGCAAATCTGTGACATATATATAATAAAATTTCTGCAGATAAGGGCAGAATAGAGGGCATCCCTTACCTGTGATGGCAATGGGTTAAAAAGGCCTTCAATAAAATGGAGGATGCAGCAACCATTTCATAAACTTTGAGAATGGACAATAAGGTGAAATAGGTCGAGGCAGAACTTTTACCTGACACTTCACTCAAGATAATTCTCTTAAGTTAACACAATGGACAATATGATGATTTTAGCAAACAGAGCTCTGGCCTGTTAATTCATTTAAGGCCTGGCAAAAGAGGAAGGCCAGCAATGAGATGGATAAATACAATAACAGTAGTTATGGATGCTGCTCTATCAACACTTGACCGAAGACCGAACACAATTTAGGACAACTATCCAGAAGGTCACCATGAGTGGACACCAACTCAATGGCACATAACAACAATAATAATTGTTAATTCTCTCAAAATAAACAATTAGTAATCAGGAAACAGAACTTTGGATGGTTAATTCATTCAAAAGATCTATGAACTGATAATCTACTCAAGGGAAACCAAACAACTTGCTTTACTGTGAGAACTGGATGGGATTCTTGGAGATTTTATTTATTTATACTTTTCTTCTATACTGCCTCTTCCAGAGATCAAGGGCGGTTTACAGATAACAGAGAACAATTGAACAACTTTTACATGGAACAGCAGTATTAACTATTTCCAAACAACTTTTACATGGAGCAGCAGTATTAACTATTTACAATGAACATATTGTACAAACAAACTTATGTATCAATCTTTGTAGTTACATATAAACAGGAGTCGGCCTCTTCTTGATGTGTCGTCTTCTTTGGTTAGGGTGGGGTGAAGCTCTGGGGTTATTTAGGTAAGGAGTGTGGGGGTTAATAGGTTGTGGGTTCTGGAGGTTAGTAGGTTGGTTCTGCATTTGTTGGGAGGTAGCTCGTGGGAGGTGAGGGATATCAGTTAGGTTTTCAAAATGTTCAGTGAAAATGTATGTTTTGAGTCCTTTTCTGAATAGTTGGAGGTCTTTTGTCATGCGGAGGGTCAGTGGAAGTTCATTCCAGAGGGTAGGGGCAGCAAATGAAAAGGCTTGTAGTTTTCTTTGTCTTGCAGATGGTTTTGGGTATGTCAAGTGAGTGGGTTGCATTTTGTCTGCGTGTTCTGGATTCTGGTGGTGAGTGTAGGAGAGTGGTTAGGTGTGAGGGGGAGATGTCATTGAGGAGTTTGAATGTTGTTAAGAGTATTTTATATTTTATCCGGCTATTTATAGGGAGCCAGTGTAGTTCATGTAGAATGGGGGTTATGTGGTCGGTTAGACGTGCTTTTGCTATTACCCTGGCGGAGATGTTCTGGGCTCTTTGGAGTATATTTGTATTTTTAAGTGGTAGGCCATTCAGTAGACAATTACAATAGTCGAAGTGGGGGGTAATTAGTGAGTTGACTACAGATCTAAAATCATGGTTGTCGAGGAGGGGTCTTAGGTGCTGTACGGTCTTTAGTTTATAGAATACAGTTTTTACTGTTTGTTTTATGTGGGGGAGCATACTGAGTGTGTGATCTAATATTATCCCTATGTATTTTACCTCTTGTTTGACAGGGATAATGGTGTTGTTGAGTATGATGGTTTTTGGGTAGATAGCATTGGGTTTTCTTGATACAAACATAGCTTCTGTTTTTTTAAGGTTAATGCTGAGATAGTTGGTTTCTAGCCAAGATTCAGCCTCTCTGATACATTCAGATAGATTGTGGTATGAGGGGCTGTTAATGTTTATGGGGATAGCAAGCATGATGTCATCGGCATAAATGTAATGGTTAATTTTGTATTTTTTAAATATGTTGGTGATGGGCTGTAGGTATAGATTTTATTTATTTTATTTATTTACATTCTCTTATATACTGCGCTATTCTGCATCAGTGCGGTTTACATTGAACAAACTGAAATTACATTGAACAGGGCATTATAACTTGGAGATAACTATTTTACAGGGAACAGATTAAAAAGGAGGGCCGAGAGGGCCGAACCTTGTGGAATTCCCTGTCCTTGTGAGAACATTTCTGAGATGTTTTGGCCTAGTTGGATACGTAGCAATCGGTGAGATATATATGACATAAACCATTTGAGGACAGTGCCTCCTATTCCCAGGTTTGCTAGCCTAGCAGTTAGTGTGCTATGGTTGATGTTGTCAAATGCGGTGGCTATATCTATAAAAAGGAGGATGAAACCTTGTTTGTTGTCGTCTGTTCCTCTACTGAGGTTATCCATCAGTGTTATTAGTAAGGTTTCAACGTCGTGGAAGGGGCGGAAACCGAATTGGTGGGAGTCATGGGGTGCGTGCAGGTCAATGTAGTCTTGTAGTTGTAGTTGTATGATTTTTCTACTACTTTAGCAATGAACGGTATACTGGCTATGGGCCTGTATGAGCTTGGGTCTTTTGGATCTAATGTATTATTTTTAGGATGGGACGGATGGAGGTGAGCTTAAGAGCATCTGGCATGATGCCTTGTGAGAGTGATTGATTAATTATATTTTGGATGTTTGTAGCAAGTTCAGCTTTGGTGGATTTGATCCATGATACTGGGCATGGGTCAAGAGGGGAGGTTGTGGTTGTAATCATTGTTATGATCTTGAGGAGGTGCTTTTGATCAACCACGTGAAAGGTTTCCCATTTATTTGAGGTTTTTGGATCTATATGCGTTGCTGTGATAGTGTTAGAGGACTTACTTTTTAGTTTCTCAGCAAAATGTGCAGCTAATGTTTGCACGCTTATTGTGGAGTGTTCTGGTTCTGGCTTTTGAGATGTAGGCAAAGCATAATTAGGTGACCTAACAGGTTGATCAGTCTGCAGATTATGCAGAGATTACAACAGAACTGAATTCTTCAAACATCAATATAGTAAATAAAAGTAGTTAATTATTTAAATGTACTATTGGATATCTAATATTTTATCACATCTGAATCTATATTTTTTTCAAAAAGGCGTGAAGACTAGATTTATAAATAAGGTGTCAAAAAATGGAGACAACAATGAAAATGAAAAATAAACAATGGTTTTGCTGTAATTTTGTCTCTAGCAGTTAGTTTGATGCAATATAAAAAGAAAAAATTATTAAACTTGTGGGGTTTTTTCATATTAAACCAAGATGTATCTGGACTTTCAGAAAGCCTTTGACAAGGTCCCTCATCAGAGACTTTTGGCAAAACTAAAGAGTCATGGGATAGGAGGCAATGTACTATTGTGGATCAGGAACTGGTTAAAAGATAGAAGGCAGAGGGTAGGACTAAATGGCCAATTTTCCCAACAGAGAAAGGTGAATAGTGGTGTACCCCAGGGATCTGTGCTGTGTCCGCTGCTTTTTGACATATTCATAAATGACCTGGAAAAGGGAATAACGAGTGAGGTTATCAAATTTGCAGATGACACAAAACTATTTAAAGTTGTTAAAACCCAAGAGGATTGAGGAAAATTGCAAGAGGATCTTGATAAATTGGAAGATTGGGCATCAAAATGGCAGATGAAATTTAATGTGGACAAGTGCAAAGTTATGCACCTAGGGAAGAACAACCCAAACTATGGTTACACGATGCAAGGTTCCACATTAGGAACCACCATCCAGGAAAAAGATTTAGGCGTCATTGTGGATAACATGTTAAAATCCTCAGCCCAGTGTGCAGCGGCGGCCAAGAGAGCAAATAGAATGCTAGGTATCATAAGGAAAGGAATGTAAAATAAAACAAAAGATATTATGATGCCTCTATATCGTTCCATGGTGAGACCGCACCTTGAATATTGTGTGCATTTCTGGTCGCTGTATCTTAAAAAGGATATAGTGTTATTAGAAAAGGTTCAGAGAAGAGCCACCAAAATGGTAAAGGGGATGGAAGGATACTCCTATGAAGAAAGGCTAAAAAGGTTAGGGCTCTTTAACCTGGAAAAGAGACGGCTGAGGGGAGATATGATAGAAGTCTATAAATTAATGAACGGAGTGGAACGGGTAAACGTAGATCGATTGCTTACGTTATCAGAATATAGAAAGACTAGGGGACATGCAATGAAGCTACAGGGTAAACTATTTAAGACTAATAAAAGAATATTTTTTCACTCAACGTGTAATCAAACTCTGGAATTTGTTACCGGAGGATGTAGTAAAGGCTGTTAGTGTAGCTGGGTTTAAAAAACGTTTGGACAAGTTCCTGGAGGAAAGGTTCATAAACCATTATTAAGAAGGGACCCAGGATATCAGTGCTTGACCCAGTACAAGCATTGTGGAACCTGTGTCTTTTGGGGAAACTGCTAGGTACATATGACCTAGATTGGCCACTGTTGGAAACAGGATACTGGGCTTGATGGACCTTGGTCTGACCCAGTATGGCATATCTTATGTTCTTATGATCTTATGTTCTTATGTAAGAAAATGCTTTTGACAATCATCCAGTGTCGTAAATATCTACATCAACAAATTAAGACCAACAAACACCACCTGAATTTTCTCTAACAAGAAATCTAAAAGGTAGTGCAGTTGCTTAGAAATGAGCAAACCAAAATTAAGCAAACATTTTAAAACTTTGTGAGTATGGGAGTGAGAATCCCAACATCTTTGAGGAGCTATGCTATGCAGGGACTGCTGCAATTGCTGGAAGAATACAACCGGGGAAAGAGTGGCTCGGTAACATTGTCAAGGGTGGCCCACAGCCCCTTTGGAATCAGCAGGACTACGGCACACAGAGAGAAAGAGAATTCCAGCTTCTTTGGAGAAATGTGCACTGCAGGAACTGCTGAGACCACTGGAAAGAGAATGCAGCAAGTGAATACCAGCTTAATGACATCATCAGGGTTGGCCCACAGCCCCTTCAAAATTAATGGGACTGTGGCACGCAGCTGCAAAAGTGCAATAAAAGGGGCACAAGCAAAGGGGAGTGTCACTTTGGTGCCAATGAAATGCTACTAGACGTTTTGTTGGTAAAGAAATTGGCAAGAGGAATGTCTAAAATTTGACCTATAATCCCTAAGGCTAAGGACCCGATGGACCAGAATATGTATCCAATGCAAACTAAGATGCTGGTGAGTAACTTAACATGAGTCCCTAATGCTTTTCAGATATCTGGGGCGTCTTTAAGCCTCCTTGCTCAGACCCTGCTATCCCTATCCTCTGAGATAAGAGTTGTTTGGCCCTCTGGTGTTGGGTCAAGTTGGGTAACTGCATTTCTGGATTTGTCATTGAAGGATTCTAGCATTTTTTTTCTGGTTGTGTGACTATGACATCTTTGGAGGTGCTGATTCTTAAAGCAATTTATTTTCCTTCTATAGAAAAAGCCTCCACAGAGTTTTCACAAGAGGGAAGTTGTGGAAAATTGTTTTTCAAACCGAGTCCTGGTAGGAAGGTTTCTAAGGAGTCAGTTACCAAAGTTGATAATCAAGATAAGAAGTTAGCCCAGTTGAGAAGGCTTTATGAAGTTGGAATCCCAAGTGGCGTCTTCACAGTACATGGTGGTGGCCAATATCAAAAACAGTTTGATCTTGAACTCTCATTTGGAAGCAGCTGAAAATAATGCTAGAGTTAGGAATCTACATGTTTTGAATTTTCCTAAAACAAGATTGTTTGTGGATATGGAAGAGCTTAAAAGGTATTTCCTGAAATTTTGAAGTTTTCTGATGCAGACATGGATTCAATTTCCTTTTTTTTAATTTATCTTTTAATAGTTTTCAATACTGTTAAAAAATGTGCAGAAACAAAAGCATAAATTATACAATCATAAAATATGAAAGACAATCCACATATTAACATAGGGGTATGATTACTAAATGATGCTAAAAGCGCAAAGGTACCATTAGCAGGCATTATCAGCACCCACTAGCAGATAATGCAGGCTTAACGGCTGGTAGCCTGATTATAAGCGTTAAGGTACAAAGGGGTGGAGAAGGGATGTTAACTTAACGGCAGCTCAAAGCTGCCATTAAGGGCTCATTTTGGAGGGAGAGAGCCATTCTCAGCCGTTCAACACCACACAGAGAGCCCATTTACATGTTAGCAGTGTGCAGCACCCAGACTGCAGCCCTGAAATTAGTGATAGTAGTGGTCAATTGGCAGTCACAGCATGATACCCTTTCAATAACGGGCACTATGTTGGTGGCAAAGGTGGTAAAGGTGGTACCATGTGAGCGGAGTTGGTTAGACCACTAGGTAGACCAAGCAGCACCCTAGGTGTTTAACTGTGATGTCTTGTGAGACTCTGCTATGACAGCAGCAGCACACACATGCCACTGCTGTTACAAAGGATTTGTGCTATCGTCACTGCCACCACACAGCCCTGTTAGCGGTGTGTAGGGGTGGGAGTGACAGTGGCAGTGGCTTCTGCCTGGTGCAGAAGATACCATTGTCCCTTGCCTGTGTGATGTGCAATACTGCTGTTTGCACTGTCAGGAATAGGCCAAGGGTATCTGCCATCCTAAGCATACCCTCACATGCAACCTTCCCCCACTGCTGCCTTGAGGTTCCCCTCAACATGAAAGAGAGGATTCCTCATGCTGCCCCCCTCCCAGTATCCATTGTCTCATCTAGCATGGCAATTGTTTCTTGTCGTGCAGTGGTAAGGCTTAATGCTGCATTACATGTGATATATCAGAGGGGGCGAGTGGCATGTCAGGAAGACCTGCATGTGCGCTGTTGCTTTAAAGCCACCTGCAGCACTGAAGCAGCAGCTGTGCCATGCTTATAGTTAGGGAGGGATCTAAACTACTCACTGTGGTCTGCCAACTATGCGATTATTCCAGGACTGACCCACAAGCACACATCAGGAAATAGTTACATTGGTCACTCTGCTAGGTCACCCATGGACTGGACTATGTGTATTCATGTATCTTGGCCTACCCCTCTAGCAGGACAGATCCCATATGAAAGACATGAATGTCAGTTGATCCAGCAGCATATCAATGTAGTGCTGCATACAGACCTAACAAGATGTTCCTCTCCCACACCTGCCTAACATACCCTGTCAGACAAGTATGGCACAGAGCCTGCAGAGAGCTACACAGACAGAGGCATACCCCAGCTTATGCCCTCATGCAGTCTGGCAATGACCACATATATACACATGAAGTGATGTACCCACACTCCCACACAGCTGCTCTGTGGCTCCTAAAACATGGCCTCTGTGAATGTCCAATGGAGTCACTGAGTTGGTGAGATAGGAAAAGATCTGCCATGTAACTGCATGCGCCTTGCTCTTGCCCTAAGCTGCAGTCACAGAATGCAATCTGTGGGTCTCAGCTCCATGCACAGTATGCACATACAGACATGTTCATCTTAGGCAAATCTGCGCAAAATACATACTATCTCAACACTGTATATTAATTATTGCATAAAAGAGAAGCATCATGGGCTCAAGATCAGCCTGTGGATCAAGAGTGAGATGTCCCCACGAGGGGAGGGTCAGGACAGCTGTTATAGTTGGTGATTCAATCATTAGGAATGTAGATAGCTGGGTGGCTGGTGGACATGAGGATCGCCTGGTAACATGCCTGCCTGGTGCGAAGGTAGCGGACCTCACGCACCGCCTAGATAGGATCATAGATAGTGCTGGGGAGGAGTCTGCTGTCTTGGTACATGTTGGTACCAATGACATAGGAAAATGTGGTAGGGAAGTTCTGGAGGCTAAATTTAAGCTTTTAGGTAGGAAGTTGAAATCCAGAACTTCCAGGATAGCGTTCTCCGAAATGCTTCCTGTTCCACGTGCAGGACCCAAAAGACAGGCAGAGCTCCGGAGTCTCAATGCGTGGATGAGACAATGGTGCAAGGATGAGGGTTTTGGATTTGTTAGGAACTGGGGAACATTCTGGGGAAAGGGGGGGCTCTTCCAAAGGGATGGGCTTCACCTTAATCAGGATAGGACCAGACTGCTGGCATTAACCTTTAAAAAAGAGATAGAGAAGCTTTTAAACTAGAAAATAGGGGAAAGCCAACAGTCACCCAGGAGTGCATGGTTCGGACGAAGGTATCCTTGAAGGATACTACCAAAAGCAGTGAGGTTCCAAAAAGGAGTATAGTAGCCCAAATGCCCTTGAGTAAGGAGCAGACAGAGCATAAAGATTCCAAATTACCCCTGCCTACCAATAGCCAGATTAATATGAATAAAATACAGTCTCTAAAATGCTTGTATGCCAATGCTAGAAGTCTAAACAATAAGATGGGAGAGTTAGAATATATAGCACTAAATGAGAGGTTAGATATGATTGCACTCTCAGAGACATGGTGGAAGGAGGATAACCAGTGGGACACTGTGATACCTGGATACAAACTATATCGTAATGATAGAGCTGATCAAATTGGTGGAGGGGTTGCGCTCTATGTTAGAGAGGGCATTGAGTCAGAAAGGATTAAAGTTTTGCAGGGAACAAAATTTGCTGTAGAATCTCTATGGATTGAAATTCCATTTATGAAGGGGAAGGTGATGGCAGTGGGAGTATACTATCGACCACCTGGCCAGAATGAACAAATGGATGATGAAATGCTCAAAGAAATCAAGGAAGCTAACAAAAGTCACAACAGAGTAGTAATAATGGGTGATTTCAATTACCCCGGTATCGACTGGGTCAGTGTCACAGCAGGACAAGCTAAAGAGATAAAGTTTCTAGATGGAATAAATGACTGCTTCTTGGAGCAGCTGGTTCATGAACCGACCAGAGGGGAAGCCATACTGGACCTAGTCCTTAGTGGAACGCCAGATCTGGTGCAAGAAATAAGGGTGTTGGGACCACTTGGCAATAGTGATCATAGTATGATCATGTTTGATTTAATTAGTGGAGGACAGATAGTAAAAGCATCCACAGTACTACCTTTTAACTTTCAAAAGGGAGACTATGATAGAATGAGGAATATAGTTAGGAAAAAACTAAAAGGAGCGGTTCCAAAGGTTAAAGACTTACAGCAAGCTTGGGTGTTATTTAAAAATACTATCCTCGAAGCCCAGACCAGCTGTATTCCACGCATTAAGAAAAGTGGAAGAAAGTCCAAAAAACTGCCAGCATGGTTTAAAGGTGAGGTCAGAGAGGCTGTTGCTGCCAAAAAAGCAACCTTCAGGAAATGGAAAAAAGAGCCAAATGATGAAAACTGGAAACAGCACAAGCACTGGCAAGTTAAATGCAAAGCATTGATAAGGCAGGCAAAACGGAATTTGAGAAGAAACTTGCTACGGAAGCAAAAACACGAAATAAAGACTTTTTCAAGTACATTCGTAGCAAAAGGCCTGTGAGAGAGTCAATTGGACCATTAGATGATAGAGGGGTAAAAGGGGCAGTAAGAGGAAACAAGGCTATAGCAGAGAGACTGAATGAATTCTTTGCTTCGGTCTTTACTGAGGAAGATGTAGGGATGCTACCCAAGACTGAAGTGGTATTTAAAGGTGATACTGCAGAGGAATTGAGAGAAATATCGCTACACCGGGAAGATATATTACAACTATCTGATAAACTGAATAGTAGCAAATCACCTGGACCGGATGGTATACATCCCAGAGTGTTGAAAGAACTGAAATATGAGATTGCAGACCTGCTATTGGTAATCTGTGAACTTTCATTAAAATCATCTGTAATACCTGAAGATTGGAGGGTCGCCAACGTAACACCAATTTTTAAAAAGGGTTCCAGGGGTGACCCAGGAAATTACAGACCGGTGAGCCTGACGTCAGTACCAGGGAAAATGGTAGAAAACCATCATAAAGAACAAAATTACGCAGCATGTAGATAGTCATGGCCTAATGGGAGACAGCCAACATGGCTTTAGACAAGGAAGATCTTGTCTTACTAATCTGATATGTTTTTTTGAAGGTGTGCATAAACAGGTAGACAAAGGTGAGTCGGTTGATATAGTGTATCTGGACTTTCAGAAAGCTTTTGAGAAAGTCCCCCATCAGAGACTTTTGGCGAATCTAAAAAGTCATGGGATAGGAGGCAGTGTACTATTGTGGATCGGGAACTGGTTAAAAGATAGAAAGCAGAGGGTAGGGCTAAATGGCCAATATTCCCAATGGAAAAAGGTGAATAGTGGAGTACCCCAGGGATCTGTACTGGGTCCGCTGCTTTTTGACATATTCATAAATGACCTGGAAAAGGGAATAACTAGTGAGGTTATCAAATTTGCAGATGACACAAAACTGTTTAAAGTTGTTAAAACCCAAGAGGATTGTGGAAAACTGCAGGAGGATCTGGATAAATTGGAAGACTGGGCATCCAAATGGCAGATGAAATTTAATGTGGACAAGTGCAAAGTTATGCACCTAGGAAAGAACAACCCACACTATAGTTACACAATGCAAGGCTCCACATTAGAAACCACCACCCAGGAAAAAGATTTAGGAGTCATTGTGGATAACATGTTAAAACCCTCCGCCCAGTGTGCAGCGGCGGCCAAGAAAGCAAATAGAATGCTAGGTATCATAAGGAAAGGGATGGAGAACAAAACAAAGGATATTATAATGCCTCTGTATCGCTCCATGGTACGACCGCACCTTGAATATTGTGTGCAATTCTGGTCACCATATCTTAAAAAGGACATAGCGTTATTAGAAAAAGTACAGAGAAGAGCCACCAAATTGGTGAAGGGGATGGAAGGCTACTCCTATGAAGAGAGGCTAAGAAGGTTAGGGCTCTTTAGCCTGGAGAAGAGACGGCTGAGGGAAGATATGATAGAGGTCTATAAATTAATGAATGGAGTGGAACGGATAAATGTGGATCAATTGTTTACGCTATCAGAGTATAGAAAGACTAGGGACATGTAATGAAGCTACAGGGTAAACTATTTAAGACAAATAAGAGAAAATATTTTTTCACTCAACGTGTAATCAAACTCTGGAATCTGTTACCGGAGGATGTAGTAAGGGCTGTTAGTATAGCTGGGTTTAAAAAAGGTTTGGACAAGTTCCTGGAGGAAAGGTCCATAAACCACTATTAAAAAGGGACCAGGATATCAATGCTTGACCCAGTACAAGCACTGTGGAACCTGTCTTTTGGGGATATTGCTAGGTACGTATAACCTAGATTGGCCACTGTTGGAAACAGGATACTGGGCTTGATGGACCTCGGTCTGACCCAGTATGGCATGTCTTATGTTCTTATGTTCTTATGTTCTTATGTCCAGGTGTGTTAACTTTATCCTACATTTCCATATCTGCAGCCACAAATGCAATCCTCCCTATCTTGCCAGCATAAGTTCTGACATTCTCCAGCCACACTGAGAAGATGCATCAACACCTGCTGGGTGACAGAATGCGCTAAACAGCGCCCACACACTGAGCGGGCCTTAGCAACATGTGCACACTTAGAGTGGGAGTTAGCAAGGGCCAAGTAAGAATGGCAACTTACACCTATTTTGGACAGTGGGGTCATGTGTTTGTGGGTGTGTGTTGTCCAGAGGACTGTGAGCAGTAATAATGCACTGTGCATGCTGTATGGTCAGTTCTCCTGCAACTCCACAAACTGTGTGAGACACCATTTACTACTACTACTACTACTACTACTGCTGAGCATTTGTATAGCACTACAAGTCATACGCAGTGCTGCACAGACATGTAAGAGACAGTCCCTGCTCATCAGAGCTTACAATTTAGCCAAGACAAACAACACAGAAGGTACAGACAGAGATAAAACAAGGGGGGAAGGCAGGGCCGTAATGAGGTTGAATCGCGCCCTGTGCGACTTGCACAACTGGCACGTGCCCCCCTCTCCCCCGTGGTGGGAGAGAAGAGGTGTGCCCGCTGTGTAATTTGCCGGCGTGCTAAGCAGATCTGTCCCTCCCTTCTCTGACGTCGCGTCAGAGCAGTGAGGAACAGATCTGCTTAGCATGCCGCAAGAGGGCTTAAGGAACGCATTTCAAATGTCTGCCATTGCCTGCCACCACTGAGTGAGGAAAAAGTGGCGGCGGCAGGCAACGGCAGACAGCCGAAATGCGCCCCTTAAGCCTTTGCGCTCTGTGCAGCCGCACCGCTCGCACAGGGCTAGGTCCGGTCCTGGGGGAAGGTAAAGAAACCAGGAGATCAGATGAATCAAGACCCAAAAGCAGCAGAGAAGAGGTGAGTTTTCATCTGGATTTGAAAAGGGTCAGAGAAGGTGCCTGGCATACAGATTCAGGTAGTTTTGTTCCAGGAGTAAGGTGCAGCAAGGTGAAAGGAGCGCAGTCTGGAGTTAGCAATAGGTTAGTTTCCAGTAATAGTTGCAACCTATCGAGGTCAATGGCTGATTAGCTGTGCCTGTAGACATCTTGTCCTCAAAGCTGTGACATTTCAAATGCATTCTCAGTTACACCACCATCAAGTTCCTTCCCCATAGCTTGCCCCTACACTTACCTCCCGACATGACAGTGCTGTACAGCTCCCATATCTCTTGCTAGTTTCACTGGAGTGAGCTGGGGAGCATGGTCCTCACCAGGGAGAGCTCCATCACATGTGTGTATGCAGCAAACCTTATCTCTGACTGAGCCTCCAGGCCTCAGAGCACAGCTGGCTGCACAGGTGAGAGGCCTGAATTATGCAAACTGTCATAATAGCTGTATCTGCGGCAACATTGTCAGCCCCCTGATGCAACTGCAGCCTATTGGGATCTAGGCTCACGTGAAGGCATGTCCTCTGTGAATGTCCAATGGAGTCACTGAGTTGGGAGACAGGAAAAGATCTGCCATGTAAACTGCATGCGCCTTGTTGTTGCCCTAAGCTGCAGTCATAGAATGCAATCTGTGGGTCTCCGCTCCATGCACAGTATGCACATACAGGCATGTCCATCTTATGCAAATCTGCACAAAATATACCCATCTCAACACTGTATATTAATTATTGACCAACAGCAATCCGCATAACATCGACCTTTAAATACTTAAAGAGAAATAATGAACAAACAAACCTCTTCCAAAGACGGGGAAGCTGTAAAACGACAGGGCATACCATGAAGCTGCAAGGGTGGACAATTGAAAGGCAATGTCAGGAAATTACTTTTTCACTGAGATGGTGGTGGATGCTTGTGATGCCCTCCCGATGGAGGTGGTGGGGCAATACAATGACAGAATTCAAAATGGCATGGGACAGACACAATGGATCCATTTATAGCAACAGAATAAATCAAAATAAACTGAACCATCTAACTTCTCAATAATAGGGGTGTCTGCATGGAGTGGTGGGTTCACCCCTAAAACAAGACATGGGAGGGGTGGCCTGCACAGAGTGGCACCTACTCCTGCCATCTTACTCTGGCCATCTCACTGGGCAGACTAGATGAACCATACTGGTCTTTATCTGCCGTCATTTACTATGTTACTACTCCATAACAACAAGCCTTATGTTTACAGAGACAATATGCATGGGTTTGCCTGATTGTGACAGTGGAACTTTGAATGGTGCATGTACAATTCCAGCATGAGGAATGTACCACAGGATGTCATGTTGTTCTCTGCATCACCTGACACTATGTGGGAAAGCAGTGCCTGTAGGTAAATACTGGGGTGGAGGTGGAGGGAAACAGTCCATACCTGTTTTGAATGTACCCCTTGTAGGTGGCATTGCCAGCCAGAGGCTGTTTTCAGATGCATAGAAGCTCTAAGGACATACCCAGTCTCTGCATGTTTCACATCAGATGCCCTGCATGACAGCCTCATCCACTCTCCGTGGGTGCCAAGTGGGACAGCCACAAGGAAGTTGTTAGAGTACAAAGAGACTGTGGATGGCGGCGTATGTGTAGTCAGCAACAATAGCAACATTTAACCCCGTGTCCAACCTGCCATGCTGCCTGCGCATGAAGCATGGGAGAGCGCATGTGCTGCACTGGGTATTTTCGCAATGTCAATGGCCAGGGACATGGCTTGATATGGGAGCATGAGCATGGCACTATGTTCTATGCTCTCACTGCCCAAAGCTGTGTAGGGGGACATGGTCTTCTAGTATGTGACCGATGTAGGCCACTGTGGGCCAACATGCACTCGTAGCCTGTCTTTGGGCCAATTTCCAGTGTTCTTGGCATTGCATTAGCTGTCCCTATGTTCAAACGAAAAGAGTATATAAATAAGGAGCAGAGGATTCTGGATATTGTCTACAAAAAAGCAGTTTGCAGAGGATGTACATGAAACAGAGATTAGGTGAATGGCTGAGTCATCAAAACATGGGTCCTGCCCAAGCATGGCCTGGCTGAGGCCAATCTCTTGTGACTGTGCTGTGACCATGTAAAGTCTATATATCCATATAGCCCTATCTAGAGTTAAGCTTCAGTGACATAGGTACTGTTTTGTTTTGTTTTTTTAAATGGTACTCCAATCACTAGCCATATTGTTTGCTGTCCATGAGCTGTTTATACAGACCCTAGATCTTCGTTGTGGCTTATGTGTACCTGCAGTGTGGTGGTGAATTCGCCAACCTGGCAACAGGATGGCGTGTGAATGGCTGATAACATTCCAGTGTTGGTACTGCATCTGCAAGTTAAACTATGATGAATCCTAGTGGATTAGATTTTCTCTGAAGAAGAGCAATCGCTTTCTCTGGGCGACATCTAAGCTGCGGGTAACTATGATTTTTTGGGCAGGCCCGTGCAGGTTTTGGTTGTCAGTCATCCCCCACCTTCTTGCCTAGACATCACTTACTGCATTCAGGTTACTTGGAAACAGCTGCCCAAGTCCCTATTGCATGACATATGAAGGTTATAACACAACAGTCCCTTGTGAACAGGTGCATGACACAAGGGCCAGCTGTGACCTGTCACTTCCAAATGCTGCAGTTGTACTAAGGTACAAAACTCTATACCCTACAACGCTCTGGTAGTAGACAATTGGAGCAGTGCTTGGTTCTGGGGACTATGTGATAGGTTGCTCTTTCCCCTCATTTCAGGGTTGGTCCAGGTGAAAAGGTCCTTTTGCACATGTGGCGGCTGTTTATGAGTGTTTCCATGAATGCACAAAGTGTGCCCTGCACATTCCAGAGCTTGTGTGATGGACCTGCTGCATTCTTCATTGGCTAAAAAAGTAGTGTGTAGGTACTCTAGATTGTGCGAAGCACATCCTGGGAAATTTAGATGCCTTCTTGCTCAATACCTGCTGGGCGGACAGCATACCTGAATTGGAAGCCATACGGACAAACCTGATCACTGCATCATTGCCCAGTACCTGCCATGCCTCATATGATGATTAGGAGCAAGTGTTGCCTGGCCCCTGGCCAGAAAGACACAGGATGGTTTTGGTATGGACCTCATGTGTCATGACTGAGGTTTGAATTTGGTGTATGTGCAAAAGTATTTATCTTGTAGTGTACAGTAAGGCCACAAGTGAATGCACGCTCTGCACATGTACTGCCTGCTTTCATAGATTAGTGCCACACTTTCAGCCCAGCGGACCTTTATTTGGTAATGTTGTTTGGCTTAGGCAGATACAGTGGAGGAAGGTGCATCTTGCCCTCAGATGTGGCTTAGTCTTTTTGCACAAGAGAATTACTACTGCTGCCGTGTGTCCTCGTTATGACATTGCTGCAGTAAGCTGAGTGTCCCAGTGCCAGTCCATACCTGTGCACATTATGTATGTTTCTAACATGTCGTCGCTCAGGCCACTAGATATCTGTTTGCACCACACTGTATCTCAGAATCGTGTGCTGCCACGGTTGACTTTGTGGATGGAGCCTCCCAGTGTTTCGGGGCCAAATGCTAATGGAAAAGAACATGTAGTCTGAGAGGTATTCCTAAGAGAAGTCTCTACAGAGAAACATGTGGAGCGAGCTGAATGGTTAGAGGGGGTGACTAGTTCATGTCGTAAAGAACAGACCAGGGTTTCAAAAATCCCACTTGTGACCTTGGTCAAAGGATCACTTCATCCTCCATTGCCTGTGAAGAAAGGCCTGACAATATATTTACTGGTCACACGGCCACAAAAACCCAGGCCTTTCCAGTGCAACCAAACCTTTAGTGTGGAGAATAACATGCCCACAGCTTATAACTAGTTCCCCAAAACGTTACAACATGTTAAGTTCTAACAACAACGAAACCCATTCAACAACACAGGGCCCCATGTGGTCATACCGCGGGGGAGTATGTGTTAATAACTCTTGGTCTCACTCTCCATCCCAGAGCATCCGTGCCCCTGATTTTTGTTTGTTGCAGTGAGGTCCCACCACCTAGGAGGCTGTGGCCCTAGCTACCCGTGGGCCATGATTGTCAGAACCATTTTCTTGTTGGGGAGTCCAACCACCCTTCACAAATCTGCATTAAATACGTCCAATTACAATATCATTCAAAATGTGCACCCCCATCCCCCTTATACCCAGCTGCTGGCCCCCGCTAAGATGTTAATTTAATTGTAATTTATATTAAAACAGTTTCTTATATACCGCATCTTCCCAAGATCAAATGCGGTTTACAAAAATGAACAAGGAATGCTAAGGTACATAAACAAGGACAGGCTGTGCTGGTTGTGTTTTACAGTGAACATCTTAGAACATAACAAAACTATATTACATTACATGGAAACAACAAGACAAGAAACTATGTTCACAGGGAAACACACAACTACGCTAATAGATAACAGTGTGTGTATGTGACATTTACGTTGATCAATAAGACAATATCGAGCAAAGCTTTAATATCATGCAATTTCTATTTGTTTTTGTTTTTTTTTTGTTTTTTGTTACCTTATTTCTTTCTTCTTTTTCTGTTTTTTTTCTTTTCTTATATTTATTTTTTTTTCATTACAGCATTTTTTCATTCTTTTTTTTTTTAGTTTGGTTTTATGGGGGAAACTTCACATGGTAGTATCATTTTCTAAGCAGGGGAGCCGTGTGTATTGGCAAAGATCCGTAGTCAATCGAAGGGGAACAGGTGCGGTTTAACGTTTTTTGCGGCGCAATCTCTTTTAATCTCTACAAGTGATCTTATTTCAACTGGAAGGGCATTCCATAGAGTGGGCAAGGTAGCGTGTGACGAATGGCATTTTTTGTTGCATTATCTTTTCTGAGATTCTGATAAATTTCTTTCGGAGTCCCTTAAATTGGTTTGTAGATCTCTCACTGTGTAAGTTAATTAGTAGGTTGTTTTAGTGAGTGAGGTTGGAATAGGGTGAGGTTAGGTGCCATGTTGTTTAGAGTTTTGAAGGGCCCAGTGTTGTGAGTGGGAAGAGTTTTGTGTTAGGGTTTGGTTTAGTTCGGCTTTGCTGATCGGAAGCCAGTTTGGTAGATAGTTCTCGCAGGTATTCACGGAGTGATATGTTGACAATGGGGGGACCTTCATAATGGTCCTGGCCGCTCGCAATTTTGTGCAATTTGTAGTCTTCTTCAAGTTTTGTTTGTTGTGCCTAGGAGTATTAGGTTTGCAAAAGTTCGAAATGAGGACGTGCACCATTATGGAACTTGTATTATTTGCTGGAAGCGTGCGGTGCTTAGTATGTGCATGTAGAGGGCGAGTTATGCTGGGCCTTGTGGTGTAAAGGTATTGGTTTGAGTTTGAAGTATTACTTCTCTTTCTTCTCGTGATTTCTTATATGTGTTTGGTCCATGTGAGATGTGTGGTCAAGTATTACACCTAGATATCGTACTTCCTGATTTTAAGGTTTTGATTTCTGGGTTTTGCAGTTTAGTTGATGTTGGGTGAGGGGGTGGAGGTATGAGAGGTTTCTTGTTACAATTAGGGCTTCTGTTTTGCATGATTGATGTAGAGGTTAACTTTTGCCATTTCAGCCATGTAGTTAGTTTCATTAAAACACTCAACGAGGAATTGGAGATTGGTATATTGTGGGGGGATTGTGTAAAAAGGAATGTACATCATTACTATCGTCTGCATATAAGTGCTAGTAAACGTTGAATTTGTTTTTAGAGATAGATGTACCGAGCGATCCGTTCTGAGCTAGAGATTAATGTAGGAGGGCTGATAGGTGCTAGATCCTTGAGGGCGACCTAGTTGTCCTTTGGATGTAAAGTGTTACGCAATTATATTACTGTACTTGTTTTGGTGTTTCTATTGCCTTATGATAAGAGGTGAACCAAATTAGTACAGTTGAATTTATTCCTATTGAGAGGTTGTGAGTTTCTTAACTGGCATTAGAGAATGGCTATAGCCAGCTGTCAAACATGCTGCAGAGATATCGATGATATAGGAGTAGAAAAGGCTTGCTTGGGAATTGTCTTGATTTCGACGCTTTTACGTAGAGTGGTCAAGTGGAGTACTGTGGTATAAGAGTGTCTCAACACCATGGCGTGGGCGAAAAACCCCATGATTGTTGTTCATACGAGCAGGGGTTTGAAGGATGTACTAATGATTGTAATCTTGAGTCTGAATATTAGAAAAACTTTCTCCTGATTGATGTCTTCGCCATGAAAGGACCACCATAAATAGAAAGAGGTGGTTGTGGCGTGGAGGGGCAAATTGGAGGCGATGTTTTGTCAAGGGTGGCATTTTTGAGATTGGACTCGGATAAGGAAGAAAGATATTGAAGTATGAAAGAGGGAGAGCTAAGCATAAGAACAACCACCCAAGGCTTTTTAAAGGGGATAACGGTGGGGGAGGGGTGGGGGTGGGGGGGGGGGGGATAGGGGATGGGTTATAGGGAGTATGAATGAAGATAAAATTGGGAGAAGTGTTCGTTTAACCAAGATATCATGAGAGACAAATGAACCCCAGCGTAAACTAAAGGTATAGAAAGCATGTTGTTGTGTTTAGAGTTGTGAGAACAACAGTGGTCGTTCTTGAGTATATCCTTGGGTATAGGGTTGAATTTCAGCACAATTCCTCTATATAAGAGGTTTTTGATATGTGTGTGTGGAGTTAGTTAAAGGTGGACTGGAGCCCTCAAATAAGTGGGGGTGTGCCATTGATAATTATGAATAGTGTGATTGGCCACGTAGGGGTCGGTGGGGAGGATTCTGAGGGGTAATATCATTGCTCGGCGCTTGTTAGGGTTTACTCGTTAGGTTTTTGGTACAATTGAGAATAATTCCTCGGGTCTATTTAATGAGTTTGTTAGGATTGATTGATGGTAATTTTTCTTAGCCTTGTCCTATTGCTTCCTTATAATTTTTAAGTTGAATGTGGTATACTCTCATTTATTAAATGGTTCAAATTTTGCATGTACGACATTTCACTTATGCTTTTCTTAGTGCTTTTTTTCACTTTGGTTTTAAGTGTATTATTATACCAAGGGGGCGTACCAACTCTGGGTATGTATGTTCTTTCTGTTGACATATTTATTCGTAGCTGCGTTACTTACAATATATTCTTGCCAGTTTGCTTACCGATTCATCCAAGTCCAAAGAATAGGAGCAGGTGTTTAGGTAGAGGGGATTGTTAAATCCAGAAACTCCTCTTCATTAAATTTTTTTTGCATCTTGCGGGTGGGGACCTGTGTTGGGTCTACTTTTGTTCCTGTTGGAGTGTGCATATTGCTTGTGCTCGTTACAGTTAAATAAGATGATTGGCTGACCATGGTATTGGAGTGCATTTGAGTGAGTTAAAGGAGATGTGGGTAACGGGATTGGTCTTGAGGGGTGGCGGTAAGGGAGGGGGAGGAGCGCTAGGTCGAGAATATTTCCCTTTGTTAATGTGTTTTAGTGTTGATTATTTGCCCTCCGGGGGGGGGGGGTGTGGGGGGGGGGGGGTTGGGGAGGAGGGGGGGGGGGGTTTGGGGTGAGTGAAAACATCCATGTCTATTAATGAGTCAAAGGTCTTGCGATGGGAGAATATAGAGCTGGCCGTTGTGGGAGGGTGTAAAGGGTGCGTTTTGCGCGGTTGTCGGTGTCTTATTAGTGGTGTGTTGTTGTGTTCGCGGGGACGTGGGAGTGGTGCGGTAGGGATGGTGTCGGGTTGAGATGGTATCTAGGTTTGTTGACCTGATTGTTGATCAGGTGGTCTGTGAGAGATTAACCAAATTTCTTGAGTGATTGAGTTTGGGCCTAGGTTTGCGGATGTGTGTGCTGGGGTGTGTCTTGTTTGTTTGTTGGATTTTATGTTTCGATGGCTGTTGGTCTATGTGCTTTGTGAGAGAAGAGTGTGTTTTGTCATCATTAGGTGTATATGCGATGTATTTGTCGTCGGAGTGGGTCTAGTTTGTAGCTGGTTTAGGGATTAGACATTATCAGTTATCTGTTTATAATCAAGTTCTCCGTGATCGAGCAGACGAGTATATCTGGTTTTGAGGGGGGGGTGGGGGGGGGTTTCCGGGGGGGGGGGAGAGGGGTGCGTAGAATGTCGTGCGTAGTAGTGAGGAGGGAGGTGTTTATTTTATATTTGGATCTGTAGCATTGTATGTAGGAATAGATTCGAATATAGTTGGTTGTGTGTTTTTGGAGTGACTTTGTGGGTTCGTAGATTGGTGAGGGGTAAGGTATCGCCTTTATGAGGATAGTCTACTGGGAGTTAACTAGCTGGGATGGTAAGGCTGCTTACCAACATGGGGAGGAGGCTATCGCAACATACTTGCAGTGTATTATGTATGAGGTTGGGAGTGATTATTGAAGTCGTAAAGTTGCGTATTTGTGGACTGGGGGGTCAGGATGATGGTGAAGGTGTGGTGGTAGGTGATGTGTGGTAATGGTAAGAGGGGTAGTCTGGTAGTAGGTATGGGAGTTTGGAGTAAAGGCATTGGTGGGGGTGGATTGGATTTGGTAGATATTGTTGATGCCTGGTCGGTGGTGTGAGTAGTTACTGTGACGACTCCTCGTGGCCCTCAACAAAAGCTTCCACACCCTATCTCCGTGTTCATCTTTATCTCTTGCTTATCTCAAACCCTCATTGCCCCCCTGCACCCACCCCACTCAGTCCACCTGGATTCCACATTTGTGTATGGATTTGTTTCGTGTGGGGTCGTTAGTTTACATCTAGGCGACCCCCGATGAAAACGCCGTCGCCCTCAGCTCCGAAGTATATTAACGCACAAGTCACTATTGCATCTTGATGATCAGGCTTGGTGACCTTGTGTGGCTACATTATTTAGTCTTTGTTGCACGTCCTAAATTCAGTTATTCACAGCAACATTGGTCGCCTTGGCTGCCACCCAGACTTTTGTATTTGGGTTAATGCGCATTTGCGTCAGCTGGTCCATACAGAATGCCTTAGGTCCGGTGTGTGGTGTCTTGTGTCGTGTGTGTAGTCGACAGGTTTTCTGGATGTTTCTGTCGGTACGTCGCTGTTGTTAATTCAGCTCGAGCCTGCGTCCTATCCTATAATGGATGCCCACTGCTCGTCTCCTGGCCAAAAAGATGCTAAGGATGGCCCACGATCAAACCCAAGAGCGTGATCTATTATTCCTGCCCAAGATAAGCGGGAAATGTAATATGAAATCATAGGGGCTTTATTGCCGGATAGTATATCTTGAACCTAAGCTGCGCGGAGTACACATCATCCACAAATATCCTGACAATCCTGGACATCCCTGCGAAACGCGCCTCCACTACTACTCCACCTGAGCAATTGTACTCAGCTTACAAAACGTAAGCTAGCGCTTGCACAGACAATGTAATGATGACAGTCCATTTGCTTTCATCAGGGCGTATTCAGATTTCTAGGTGGCAGTAGATGGTGGCTAACGGCATACACAGAAGGTTGTAGAGAGGGCGTAGCAGTACAGGGAGGGGGGTGAAAGGAAAAAATGCAGAACGGATGGCGGAGTGAGTGGGTGGTAGTTCAAAACGCAGAGTCTGGTCAGAAAGGCGAGGCGCGACGCAGGGTTTGCAAGAGGGTTGAACCGTTCCTTCAGGCTGCTGGTATTGTGTTTGTTTTTATGTTTTGTGAATAGTTAGATGTGGGTCTTTAGCGATGAAGGTGCCCCTGGCATATTTACTACTACATATCTACTGAAGCATTTGTATAGTGCTACAAAGTCATTACGCAGCACTGCACAGGACATGCCAAGCAGCCTAGTCCCTGCCTCATAGAGCTTACAATCCTAGTGCCAAGGACAGGCAAAACACAGAAGGTGAAGGATGGGATAAATAACCCAGGGGGCAGGGGAAACAAAAAGAAAAAGGAAAGTGTACAGTTGTGTTTCTGACAGCAAGGAATGCTCGAGAGATGATGCAGGCATTGGTTGTAAAGATTTGGTGGGATGTGTTTTTTCAGCCTTGGTGTTGAGTGAGAGGGTCAGTCCCCCAGACGAACGGTTTGCCTGGCCCGCACCAGGGGACCAACGGGGTAGCTTTGCCTTCCAGGTTGTTAAGGTTGCAGCAAGGTGAAAGGACGAGCAAGACGTCTGGAGTTAGCAATAGAAGCGAAGAGGCAGGGGCACAGATAGAAGGAAGCTTGCCAAAAGACCGGAGTTCCCCGCGGGGGGTTGAACGGACAGATAAGAGAAGAAGGTACGTGCCAGGAGCCTGCCAGAGTGTATGAATTTATAGATCAGTAGAGAGAAGTTTGAAACGGGATGCGGAATCAAGCTAGGGAAACCAGTGAAGTGAAGTTGAGAAGAGGCGCTAAGATGTGGGGGGGGAGCGAGGGGATGGCGGACGGGATTCGGCCGGCGCGAGCGGAGAGTGCTGAGGACAGATTGTGAAGGGAGATGAGGGATGATGTCATAGAGGGAGAACCACCGAAAAGACGTAGATTACACAGTAGTCCATAGACGGGATGTGATTTAAGTGTGGGATTTGAGGGTAACGATCATTAGTCTAGTTGTGTGCGCGACAGAAATGGAATAGGCCAGAGTGTGCTGCAGTAACTAGAGAGGAAATAACACAGCAGTGTCTCTAGCGATCAAATTGCATGTTGCCTGTGGCGGACACACCGCAGACGACGAGAGAGTCTATTAATTGTGACGAAATTCGTAGGATTTTGGGCTGGCGCGTAGTGAATTTTAAAGTGGAGATGGATGTTTTATCGATGGTTATTATTCCCCATTGGTACTTATGAGAAGGATGAAGAAGTGGATGTGAGTTTTTTTTAGTGGGGAATTTAGGACAAGATATAGAAGTTCAGTCTTTGGGCCGGGCTGTTCAATTGTCGACGCAGCCGACCCCGCTCCGTGGAGACATCCAGGCGGCAATACTCAGAAAGGCAGGCAAGAGCATCAGGGTCCTAGGAATAGCCGGAGAGAACTTTCAGGTGCTGAGTTAGTTATGTATCTGGTGGGTTACTTCCTTCCCTATCAAGTTATGATTTGATATTACACTCATCAGGGACGCTTGTGTATTTAATGCTATTCACCATTAGGGTTACGTGGTATCTCTAATAGTTTAGAGAAAAGGTTAGCGAGATTCCCGAACAGATCCCTGGGGATACACCAACTGGACCGCTCACAGCTACCGGCAGACCCGGAGGAGCGAGCCACCAGAACATTACTGACAGCGCCGATGCCCCCGGACGACACCAGATAGGAGCGCAGAATCCGACACCTAGTCCAGAGCCCTTACAAACTACAGCGAGGCCACGGCGATCAAGGCACGAAGGGTGTGGTCAACCCCCCCCCCCCCCCCCAGTGTCAAAAGCGCCAGAGAAGGTTAACGAAGCATGGCGACCGAAGTAACAAGCACTTGGATTTTGCCAGGAACAAGTACTGTGGGCACTGTGGCAAGAGCCGTTTCAGTAGAATATACAAAAGGACGAAAGCCAGACTTGTTGTTAGAAGGTTATTGCAGGGAGTTGGTGATGATTTTTGCGGAGGAGTGGTGATTTAGTTGATCTTTTCGGGCAGCGGTGGTGAACAAGGACAACACATCAGTCAGTTTCAGAAAACAAAAAGGAAGGAGTGAGATGGGTCCGATAACTTAGAAGGAAAGCGTGGGATCAAGTGAGGGTTTCTTGAAGAGAGGTGTGAACCAATGCATGCTTGAGCGCACCAGGGGACAGTGCAAGTGGAGAGCAACAGGTTGAGAATATGAGAGATGGGAAGGGGCAAACAGCTGGATGAGATGGGTCTTAGGAAGCGGGTGGGGCATAAGGATCCACAGAGGAGCACTGTAGTGAGTTTGGAAGAAGACAAGACAGGGTGCGGAGCAGTTTCGTGTTCAGAGATAACAGCGGAAAGCAAAGAGAGGGGTGCAGCAAGTATGGGAGGCACCCAGTTGGGAGGTTGAAGAGGGGGAGGAGGGGATATGTGTCTTTTGTGACTTGTGTGTGGTGGGGAATTTGTGTGAGGTGTTGTTATTCTTTGGGGTTTTGTTCATGGGAAATTTAAGTTCTAGTGCCTAGGTGTTTTGGCAGAACTTGACAACCGGGAGCCGCGAGGAATCAAGGGCATAGGCACTTTGAGGAGAGAGCGGAGAGTAGTAAAGGAGACGGCGAGGGTCAGAAGTAAGCGAGGGTGTTGGGTGGGGGGTGTGGTTTTGTGTGTTGTTTTTTTTTTATGTGGTTGTAGATGGTACATAAATTTATATAGTCTGTTTTGGCGCGACGAGCTATTGGTCACTGGAAATTGATGAAGCGCAGTGTTTGAACTGTGAAGGTTAGAAAGTCAGGCAAAGGAGCGGGATTTGGAGCCATAATTGAATGTCTCTAGCAGAGCGAACACTAGGGAATGTGAGTATGGGGTGTAGTGTGATGTGAAAGCCAGGGCTTTTGTGGAGTTTGCAGAAAGCTAGCAGGGACGGTTGTCATGGGCGATCTGATCGAGGCTTTCAGAGCAGAGGAGTAATGTATTTGTGGTATTAGTTTGTAAGCTGACTGGACGCCGTTGGTCAGAAAAGACTTGGGAGATGACATAGTGGAGATGATAATGATTGATGAGAAGAAAGAACCGGGGGTGGAAGATGAGAGATTGTCAAAGGGAGTACTAATCGCATGAAGAGTTCTAAAGTGAGTTGGATGGAGGTAGTTGCACTTTGTAGTGTTTTCGTTATGTGCAGGGGTGTGATTGAAGATTTTAAAGCTTAAAAGGTGAATGGTCAGATAAGGGAATTTGATAACTGAGTTACAGAAGAAATTTGGAGGGGTAAGCAACTAGTAGACTTATGTATTTAATTCAAGTCCAAGGTGCATTATTGCAATGATTGGTGAGGTGGGAGCAGTGTGAAACAATAGCTGGTAGTGTCTAATTGGGCGAGGTAAGGAGAGGCCAGCTTTAATGCATAGGGATCAGCGGGGTTACCCGCATGCTTGTTGTATAATTCCCGTTTGGAGATTAAGAGTGGGGGTGAGTGTGTGGAAGCCAGGGAAAGACCGAAACGCCACGCACGTCAACGTCAGAGAGAAATCGTAGGAAGCAGGACTGGTCAAGGAGGTCGACTAAATAAACCAGCTATCTTTTTTCCATGGTTGATTGAGTTTGAGGTGGAGTGAATCATGATCTGGTATTGGATTGTTGATATGCTTGCAGCTATTAATATTTTTTGTATTTGCGGAATAAGGCCAGTGGAGCACTTGTATGGTTCAGGAGAGCGGTTGGAAATGGCGAGGCAGGCGCGAGAAGTAGAATTAGTGCACAACACACCTTTCTCGCATTCGCCAGTTGCAGTTGGGACGAGCGCTGCCGTGAGTGGCGAGAAATGAGCAGCCCCCATGACCAGAAGAGCAGCAATTGTAGGATGACAGTCATCACTTATGGAGGGAGCCATTTGGTCTCGAAATTTAGAGTAAGAGTGTTGAAGAGACATTTAGAGAGTCATAAGAGAATTATGAGTAAAAGCTAGAAGATGTTATTTAGAGACAGTAGTCAGCGCTGTTGCCATCTAAGGCCACATGAGAAAGGGAGAGAGAGTACGGAAAGGAGAGGGTCATGTTTTCTTTCTTTGAACTACGATTAATATGTGTACAGACCACAGGGTTAGTCTGTTACAGGCCAATAGGTTACAGCTAATGGATGAATTTGTAGGAAGCGAAAGTCTGGAGTCCTAGCAATGTATTGTTAAGAGAAGGGCCAGAGATGAGAGAGAGCTTTTGTTTGCTATTTATAGAGTGCATGAGTTTTCCCCAGGTGGTGTGTGGGGGTCGGGGTGGGTGGTTGATTGCTGGTAGTAGCGTATTAGTAGTTAGAAGATGTATGGGTTCTGTGATGTAGCTGGGCTTATGTATTTTTGGGGTATTGTTCATTTATGTAGTGTTCCGTATGAATGTTGTTGAACTGGATTTGGAAACGTTAGATGGTAGGATGTTAGATTGTTACTTTCAATGGGCGATCCACTAGCTTAAGTGATTAGGTTACTGTAGTCAAATGTTGGGAGCGTTGATTTATAGTGAGTTTTGTGATAATGCGTTATTTGGGTTAAGTGTGTTTCGAGAATAGGGAACTGGATGGTATTTTTGTTGATTGTTTATGTAGATTGCATGTGGTTCTTAACACTTAGGCATCCTTGAACCCCTCGCGCAGACGCGCATGTCGGGTGTTGTGGGCTTAGCCCCTAATGAATATGGCATGAGGATATAAGCATTAGAGATAGTTTCCTGCCAACCTGACGGGTTTGGTGTGCCCTCTAGGACTGGATTCGGAGACCCCTGCCTTACACCTCTGTCATGTACGATTCTGAGTGGGCAAAGGTGCAGATGTCCTAGAACATCAAAAAGTTTAGATAGATATGCTCGTCGCTTACACCTCATGTTCTCTCCAATCCAAAACGTTGTCCAATAGACAATATTTATTCGTTTGTATAATTAGGAATGTGATAAATTCTACTCTAACGTTTTTGATTGTATTGGAGGGATCTGCGCCTTGGTCTTCCAATCACAATCTTAACAACTGACCGACGATGTAGGCAGGGTTCTTTCAGTAATTCCTGTGCCTTAGAGGGCAGACCGCATAAATCAGTTTCAGTGTTTGGCATGGATATGACGTTATTTAGTTTATTGTTCATTATTTATTATCTCATGCATATTCATCTAAGGGCTATCCCCCCTCTTGAACACACCGACTGGCCTAGGGGGATCACGGAGGAACCTGGTTAAGAACCGACATGGTAATAGAGAAGGAAACGGCGGGTCTTTAGCTATCAGATGATACTGTGTGTGGAGAAGGAGATTGAGTATAGACTCATACGACAACCCCAAGGTTACGCAGTCGGGCGGAACAACACAGGATTGAGTGTTATGTAGAGAGTTTTTTTTTATCTCCATGGTGAGGACTTGGATGCAATTTAGGAGTGATGAGAGGAGAGGAGGTTTTAGGGGGAAACGATTAAACAGTTCAGTCCTTGGCCATGTTCCAACCTTTCAAGTGGCGGTTGAGACATCCAAGCAGCAATGTCAGCAAGGCAAGGACAGAGATCGGGGTCTGGATTGTGGAGAGATTAAGGCGTCGAGATGGTAGATCTGGGAGGCCTCGGCATAAAGCTGGTACTGAAAGCCATGGGAAGAGATAAGCACACCAAGGGGACTGGGTATAGAGAGAGAAACAAAGGAGCGGAACCAAGAACATTATCCTTGGGGTTACACCAACTGGGAGCGGGGACTAGCACAGTGAGGAGGAGCCACCAGAACACACACTGAAAGGTTCCGATGGGAAAGAAATGAGGAGAAACCAGGATCGTACAGAGCCCTATAAAACCAAGCTGAGGTACTCAGTTGGTAGGTTTCGAGGATAAGGTTGTGGTCAACAGTGTCAAAAGCAGCAGGGAAGTCAAGAAGCGATGAGGATGCAACCAGTATTTTTGGTGGTGTTAAGCCTCACTTGTGTACTTATTCCAAGTGACCTGCGAGGTTGCATGCTGGTAATGTTCAACAATCTACAGCTCGGTTTCCTAGAGGTAGCTCTAAAGTTGACTCACAGGTCTAAGCCTTTGAGTGATTTTTTTGGGTATACTGCGACAGGCCCAGGATGACATTTTAATGGTTGTTTCACTTTTACAGTGCTCCTCACATCCTGATTGGCCGGCCAGTCACCATTTGCAAGTTATTCTCTTCATTTGCTCATTGACTGGCGACACAGGTTCCTGAATACGGGTGGTATCGAGGCTACACCTTCTGCGATGCTGTCCCTGGTTCCATTCTTAGATCCCTTAAGAGAAAACTGACCCTCCCCTCCCCAACAGTAACGCAAGAGCCCACTTTGTTCTGAACTGGCGCTTGGGATGGCCTTGCTCATCATGAAGGCACCAAGAAAACATCACCTGCAGGGTCACACACTTGACAGTGGATCTCTTTGAAACCATCACATGCCACCTCTGGCACCCTCAGAATGACTGCCCTCATTTTTAGTGTGATGGGCCTGCACCCATCTGGCTGCCCGGGCGAACGCGCCTCTTCTTCTTCTTTCGTTCTTGATACTATTTTTGTTGCGTCTTCCAGGTTATCTTTCTTGTTTGTTAAACTCCTTAGTAATTGATTTTTTGTGGTCTGTGTATGTTAGTGTTTTGGTTCCCTCCACCCACCGAGCTTTAGTTAAAATCATTTTTTTGCCACTATTACGGTCCTAGCATCAGTTCCTGTCTTTGGCGTGACTATTTTAACATTAGAATAACATAATGACAGAAAAAGACCACATGGTCCTAGTAGTCTGTCATGCCAGATCAACCACTACATAACATTCCCCTTTTTCCTTTAGAGGACTTCCTCTATGTTTGTCCCATGCGTCTTTGAATTTCGGACACTGTCCTAATTTCTACCTACTTGTCACTGGAATATCTAGTTTCCTAGCGGTATCCACCTACTTCTTTCAAATTAATGTATTAATATGTCTCACTATAATTTTTCAGTTTCCTTGATTATTCTAGTCTCATTTCATCCGTGTGCATTCCCCTTGTCCCCTCCTAGCAGAATACTTGATTTCAATTGAAAGAGGCTAGCCTACTGTTGCATTTATGCCACAGAGGTATTAAACGTCTCTAATCCTATTCACTTCTTATTCCCTACCTTTCCTTTAAGGTGTACTATACTAAGATCCGTAAGTTATGTTTTCTCAAATGCTTTATAATGAGGACCATTAAAACATTCCGGTAGCTACCCTCTGTATGGACTCCAGCCGGTTGTATCTATTTTGAAGGTGCAGTCTCCAGAATTGCACACAATAAGCCAAATGAGGTCGCCACCAAAGATGTATACAGAGGCCCTATCACCTCCGTTCTTCTGCGGCGGCCATTCCTCTCCCTATGTACCCAAGCATCCTTCTAGCTTTTGCAGTTTACCGTCTCTACCATGTTTAGCTACTTTTCAAGATCATCAGACAACATACTGCCTAGGGTCCCCCCCGATCTTCTTTAGTTGAAAAAAGTAATTTCACCCCTGTTGGGGTTTTTCTGGTGGCTTCCCTACGATTATAATTTTGTATTATGGCTTCACTGTCAGCCCCAACATCCATAAAATGTATATACAGGACCAACATTAAACAAAATTGTCATTGCACCGTAAGAACGCATGGCAGATTTTTTACTTGTTATTTTGCCAGATCTGTAACATCACAAGCTTTGCTTTTTTATCTTATAAGGTACAAATGTCAATATCAATACCATAGGCATCAATAAATCTATAAAAAGCAAAGCAATGACTTACAGTGTAAAAAGGGTTCTGGGACAGAGACAGCATCACCCCAGTGAGATCAGCTAATGGCTGTCCCACTATCAGCATTTCTCTGCTATACTTTATAACCACTTTTAAGCTTGAGACAAATGAACGTATTGCTATGCAGATTTCCGTCCTTTCCAGGTCCTTCTTTGTTCAAGCAAATCTCCGACTTAATATCTGCCCTATATTTTTCCCTTGTTTTTGATTTGCATTCGGGTTGTTCTCTTAATTACATTTGTCATCATGGTTAATATTCGTAGCTGTGTGCTTGACCTTCTGGTTCCTGTAGGATAAAGTTCTAATTGTACCCTGGGTACATTCAAGGCGCCCCAGGGGACAGTTTTGTCACTCGATGTTGTAGTTCTCAGTTGTGTCTGTCAGCCACATGGTGGAGAGGGTTTTTGGTTTGCACTAGGCTGTGTTAGTGTGTTCGTTTGAGTTGTGTTCGTTAAGCTCTCGGTGCGGCTGATTTTAGCGTGGTATTTACGACGTTTAGTTCTCAGCAATTGTTCTAATTTGCTGATTTCTGTCAGTTTTTGTAGGTGAAAAGATGAAGTTAGGTGTGTCAGCAGGGCTTTTTCTTTCATATAGGCATGGAGACTAAGACACGTTAGCACAATGATGGAAGAACAGCTATTACCTGAATGGGTGATTCATTTTTTGTTTTTTTTTCCTTTGCATGTTTACCCTCCGTATGTAAATATATTGCTTCACCTTGGGATTGCTGCTAGTGCCCAAAATTGGTCATTGACTTTGTTTGGTATATTTTTAAAATTATAGATCTCATGCTGCCACCATTATAAGACCATTCTTCAAGCTTAGCTAGATCCCTCGAATACGATCTAAACCTTCCTGGGTGGTTTTACTTTATTATTGCAGATTTTAGGTATCATCCACAAAGAGGAAAACCCGTACCCAATAGCCCACTCCGTTATATCACTAACAAAGATGTTAAAAAAAGAATCGGACCCAACGAGTTGTTACTAGATTTTCCCTTGGGGCACACTTCTATATGTTGGAACCTTCGTGTTGTTATCTAAATGAGTGAGCTCCCCATTTACCCTGTACCCTTTGTCGCCTCCAACTAAACCAATTTCTAATCCACCACAACAGCAACTTTTGGGTCCATCCCAAGGGTGCGCAGTTTGTTCATAGGTCGCTGTATGGAGGAATGCGTGTCAAACGGATTACTGAAATCTAAATACAACCACAGCTATGGCTAGCCCTGGGTCCAACTCCCTGGTTACCTAGTCAACGAAAATCAATCAGATTTGTCTGACCGACCTGCCTCTGGTGAAGCCAATGATGCCTCGGATCCTGTAATTTGCTGGACTCCAGAAAGGGCTGATAGGGGGGCTAGAACCATAAATGGGGCAGATGGGGGGCTAGGATAGGAATGGAAAGGGTTGATGGGGTCTAGGACTTGAATTGATGGGTGGATGATGTCGGGGTGGGGGGATAGGATAGGACTGCAAATGGGCTGATAAAGGGGCTAGAATAGGACTGCAAATGGGCTGATGGGAGGGCTAGGAGTGGAAAAATGGGCTAATAGGGGGACTTGGACTTTAAATGGACTGATGGGGGGGCTAGCGATTGGAAATGGCGCTGATGGGAGGGCTAGGACTGCAAATGGGCCTGTTTTATTGAATGAAGGGGCTAGGATAGGACTGCACATGGACTGATGGGTGGGGTGTGATGGAGTCAGTGGTGGTAGGCTCAAGTGTACGCGATTAGTATGTGAGTATAAGGAACTTCATCCGTGTCAAACTTGGCTGGGCATGGAGGGATTTGCAGCGGATGCATGTGCTAGTGAAGGGCTGTGTCATTGTTGGTGCAGGTACGACATTGCTACAAATAGAATTTTCGCAGAATATAGGTTTTAAAGCTGTAGGTTTCGATTTCGTGAGCAGTGATGCGCAGAACCCGAGATATTCCAGTGATATCACATCACAAACACCTGTTCCGCAGAAGTTCTGACTGGTTTAATGCTGTGCAGATGAGGGGGCGGTTATAAATAGGGCCCTGGTTTTGAGAACGTTCAGGACGTTCAGATCTCAGCGCGCGGATGACTCATAGACCGAGATTCAGTCTCAGGCAGAGACTCATGCAAAGAGCAGGAAGGAGAGCACGAGAAGAAGTCCAAGCAGTTACCTGAAAGAAGCAAGCAGGACTCTGAGGAGGAGAGTGGCAGTCAGATGCAGGGGAGTTCCAGCATCAGGCAGGCAAGTCTCCGAGGCAGAAAGAGTCCCAGAGTCCCAGGAGACGTTACAACTCCCGGGGAAGCTTTGGAGGTCTGGGAGGACCAAGAGCTCGTAAGGGAAGCTCCAGGCAAGAGCAGTGGAGCAGTAGAGAAACGAATCTCTGGAGAGATAGTCCCCAAGAGGATTTCCCTTCAAGCAGGAAGTGGGACACTAACTCCGAGGGTTTACCCAAACCACGGAGAAACTTTCTACATGCCGGTAAAGCTTTGCTGAGAGAAAGAAACCCCACAGCTGACTCCAGAAGCACACAGAAGGTAACAGGGTTAAAGCCTTATGCTGGGGAGAGAAGAGAAGCTGGGAGTTTTTACAATCCATGTTTTGAGCAAAGTTTTAACATAGGAAGGTGTACAGACTTCCCTGTAAGAGAGCCAGGGGAGGCTGGCCATAAAGAGACTTATTATACAAGAGGTTTTTACAACCCTGAGCTAGACAAGTGTCTGGGAGAAGAGAGAGTCTACCTTCCCCAGCAAGTGAACCCAGCACATGCTATGAATGTGAGCCGGGCTGTAACAGTCACCATCCAGATGTAATACAGGGGGAAAGCAATAATATTTACCCTGATCCTGAACTGATGGACTGTACGATATGCTTGTCTGATGAAATAACATCTTTATGCTGAACTGTCTTGTAAAAGGAACAAGAGAGAAGGAAAAAGTATTCCAGCTGTTTTTGTTTAGTTTGTTTCATCGTTCTGTATATGTTTGCAAAGAAGTGATATCCGCCAGGGAACGGGAATAAACCCTACTTTAATTTACCACTCTGACTGACTGACTCTGTATACAAAAGAGAAGGCAGATCAAGGCATTCACAACACCCTAGGCAGTCGCCTAGTGGACACGCGGAGTCTCCTACTACGAGGCCCGTGACAGGGGCTAGGATTGGAAATGGTCTGATGGGGTAGGGCTTGGACTGGAAATGGGCTGATGGGGGGCTAGGATTGGAAATGGGCTGATGGGAGGGCTAGGACTGGAAATGGGCTGATGCGGGGGGATAGGAGAATGGGACTAGAAGGGGAGGATGCTGGGTGGGACTGGAACTAAAAGGGAGCCGATGTTGCAGAATGACTAAAAGGGGATGGAGCTGGGGGAGTGAGGATGGAGAGGGGAAAAGATATTTTGTGTGGGAGGGAAGAAAAATCTACGATTGGCCGCTTATTGGGAGAGTAAGTGGGGATTGAGGATGAAAGGGTGAAATTCGAGTGGAGGAAAAAGGAATAAAGAAAGAAATGGAGGAAAGAGCAAAAGGGGAAAAATCAGTATGTTAAATCAGATGTAGAGGGAGAATGGAAAAACTAGGAGAAGAAAGGACAAATGGAGAATTAGCAGAAGACAAAAAGAAAGCAGAAGAAAGTGATTGGGGCAATTGCAACTGAAAAATAAAATGCACAAACAACAAAAGGTAGAAAAATACTTTTTTATTTTGAATTTATTAACTGGAATATGTCAGCTCTGTGAAATGGGCATTGTTAATGTCTTTGCGTTTTGTTTAGTAGAAGAGGAAATTAATTTATATTTTTATTTCTCCAGTTGTGTTGTACAATCCAAGTTTGGCTTTTGGGGTTCCCAGTTTAATTATTGTCTTCCTATTTCTAAACTGTGATTCCTTGTTCTTTGTTTGGTAACGGTCTATGTTCTGCATGTGTAACCGAGCTGAGGTGTTCTGTTCATGTAGTTTCTATTTGACAGTGCCACTTCTTCTCTTTCCCCAGTAGGGGATGTATTGATATTCTCTGAGATGTATTCGTTTAATATTTGCAATGTTGCCTTTTGATAGGTAGGGTTTGGTGCTTTGTGAGTCCTGGTAGTGTTGTTATGATATGGCGGGTTTCCTATGTGTTCTAAATGGGCAATGTTTGTAGTACTTCCTAATGTAATGTAATGTAGTAATGTAGAAATCTGGTAGTCTTTCTTTATCTAAACACTCATTTAGAGGCATGTCTACTAAAACTTAGTGCACATTAACATTATGCAAATAGACCTCTTTTGTAAATGAGGCCCTGCAATGAGTCTCCGCACATGGTCCCGCACCCCCCTTGGGCTGTTCCTGCCTATTACTCTAACCATTAGGCTATCCTAGATGTCCAGATGCCTAACACTCAGAACATTGGGGTTTGATTGTCACGGTCACTCCTTGTGACCTTGGGCAAGTCACTGTACTCTTTCTTGCCATGGAAGAAAAGGCTTGGCAATCTACTTCTGGTCATACCTTGCCAAGAAAACCTAGGGGCTGCTGAGTCACCAGAAGTCAGCATTGACTTGACAGCAATTTAAAAAAAAGATGCCCAGATGTCTAAATTATTTTATGCTTCAACAAATGTAACACTGTGGAATCAGATTAATGAGGGACTCGATGTGACAGCATCCCAGATAGCTGCTTTTTTAGTCATTTAGGGATGTGATACCTAGTCTAGAGCTACTTGGATGATCTCTTTTGTACATGAATTGGATACAATTCTGATATTAAAATCCAACTTCTATGTGAAGCAGGATGACTTTTGTGGGCAGTGAATATATTTGCATCCTAATGTCTCACACATTACTCAGATTAGGAGAAAGTGTTTTTCTCTTTCTCATACCAAGAATGTTGGCTATGGGTTCTATTTTCTTTTAATTTCTATATACAGTAAGTGTTTGAGTAAACAGATATACAGTATTTGTTGAAACCCACTCAGATGGAAAATGTTCTTGCAGGAAAAGTAAGTTTGGCATAATTTAGTGAGGGATGACTTTGAGATGCATGTTTTAATTGAAGAAAATTGCACTGTTTGTTACCTCCTTTTTTGAAGATGCATTTTACCGAATGATAAGGGAAGATTCTTGTAAAACACTGCAGAATCAGATTAAAAATTTAGTGGAGCTGGAATTGTCAGAGGGTGCATCAATTAAAAAAGAAGCAGATTTTCTTATGTTTAAATGTATTTTCTTGCCCTCAATTGTAAAAAGCTCCACATAAAAACATAAGATATGCCATTACTGGGTCAGACCAAGGTCCATCAAGCCCAATATCCTGTTTCAAACAGGGGCCAATCTAGGTCATAAAGTACCTAGCAGGTTCCCCAAAAGACACAGGTTCCGCAAATGCTTGTACTGGGTCAAGCATTGATATCCTGGGTCCCTTCGTAATAATGGTTTATGGACCTTTCCTCCAGGGGAACTTGTCCAAACCTTTTTTAAACCCAGCTACACTAACAGCCTTTAGCTACATCATCCAGGTAACAAATTCCAAGAGTCTGATTACACGTAGAGTGAAAAAATATTTATTATTAGTCTTAAAATAGTTTAACCGGTAGCGTCATTGCATGTCCCTAGTCTTTCTATATTCTGATACGTAACAAAAAAACAAATCGATCTACGTTTACCCATTCCATTCCGTTCATTAATTTATAGACTTCTATCATATCTTCCCCTCAGCCGTCTATTTTCCAGGTTAAAGAGCACGCCTTTTTAGCTTGTCTTCATTAGAAGTATCCTTCCATCCCCTTTACAATTTTGGGGGCTATTATCTGAACCTTTTCTAATAACTCTATATCCTTTTTAAACTACGGCGACCAGGAATGGCACAGAAGTTAGCCATGAGCTCCCTCACCGGCATCCCCTGATGGGCTGGTGATGTCGTGACAGACTGTGGCATTCAAATCCCATTCTCATAGAAACAAATCGATGCCGACTGAGGACGTCCACCTGCCAACATTGCCACATGTGCAGCTGGAACGCAGCCACAAGATTCTCCTCTGGCCCAATTGCCAACAAGGCCTGACTTTACTCCAGGCAGGTTCGGACTGCTCATTCCAATTTATGTACGCCAAAGTCGGGTTGTCAGAACACACTCAAACAGCCTGACTTGCAATCAGTGAACGGCAAGACAGGAGAGCCTAACACACTGCCCTCATCTCCAGTCGGGTTGATGGACCAGCAGCTCTCCTCCTCTGTCCAGCTCCCTTGAGCAACCTGTGCCAGATAGTGGGCTTCTCCAGCCCGAGAAGACTGGCATCTGTTAATAACCCCAGTATTCCATGAAGGGGGATACAGAAGCAATCCTGCCAGGAGCTTGCCTCTTGTGTCCACCAGACCAGGACTGTGCCGCACTTGGACCAGACACGGGAGCCTCCAAGTAAGGGGTGGACACTGTGGGCACCAGTGTGATAGCAGAGACTAGCTGGCAGTGGTCCCCAAGTGTGCCCAGGCACCAAATCCAATGACAATGCCATCGACCCCAGCAGATGAAGGTGCCCTCATCTGCAGAAACCAATGGACCTGTGCCTGAAGCTTCCAAACCCTGTCCTCCAGCAGGGACACGGTCCCTGTACACGTATCGAAACTGGGCCCCCAGATAGAAAAGTTACTGCACTGGTTGGAGCTCACTCTTGGAAAAGTATGTCACTACCTCAAGCCCCGAGGCTAATGAAAAAAAGTCCACCACCAACTGAGTGGCCACCCTGCCTTCTGCGCACGGATGAGCCAGCTCATCCAGATAGGGATGAACTAGAACCCACGCAAGGCATCTGCAACTACCACCATGGAACTTGGTAAACGGCCCTGGCGTAGTAGACAAGTCAAAAGGAAGTGCCCAGAACTGAAAATGACCTGCGGGCATCACACAAATGCAGGTATCGCTGATGGTTCCGCCTGATCGGAACTGGCAAAGTAGGCTTCCGCCAATTCCAGGACGGAGAGAAACTCTCCTTGCTGCACCACCAAACTAACCAAGCAAAGGGTTTTCCATTCGGAAATGCAGGGACGTGCACTGCCCAACTCACATGTTTGAGATCGAACATAGGCTGGAAGGTGCCCTCCTTTTTGGGGACCACAAAATAAAATTGGGAGTATTGACCCTAATCCATACTGGTTTCGGGGTGTCTGCAACACGGCCTTCAACTGCAAGAAGCAGTGACGGGTCAGGAAAGAATCAAGAATAACACCTAAATAACAGAGTGAGGGTACCGGGGGATAGGAATACTCAGAAGCATTGGGGACAGGAGTACTCAGAAGTATTGGTGGGAAAAGGGAGGGACATGAGGACTTGAACCAGGGAGGCCAAAAAGGGTGGATGTTTTATCAGGTATGCAGAGGAAGGTGGTTAGATGTCAATCCAGCTAGCGATTTGAGTGAGAAACATGAAATTTGTCTATAAAAATTCTACAGGGCATTTTATTCAATGCAAAATGTTATCGTGTTTAATACACAATGCTCTTCCTTAACATAGCACTAGATAAAAATAAAGATTATAAAGTCCAAACCACTTAAGCGGATATTTCGGCAAGTCACTATAGAGATTTATTTATTTGCAAAAAATGTATATACAGACAATTACTTAAAGAGCAGTTGGCGGTTTACATCAAACAGGTCAAAATACATAGAAACAATGCACAGCTAAATAACAATTATAACATGTACATGGAACTGTAAGCAACTATAGTGTGGCAGGTGCAGGGCTGTTGACCCACACGTGTCCGAACATAAGCAGGCCAGCATGGCTAGCTTGACCGTTAAATGAGGCCGGTGGAGGATGCATAAGGGATTGCACATCCCCCAATATGCTGCTATTGTAATGATAGAACGCCGTCAGAAGTATTGAATTAGCTTTAGGTAAGCAGAAAACTGCAGTATTGAAAGATGGAACAATACAGAAAAACATGTTTAAAAGGTACTGATAAGAAAAAGTACATCTGCAAAGAAAGTAATTGGGAGTGCTGGACAGATGAGTTGCCCAGCGCCCAGCTCCTCTGCACGTTACAAATTGGTTCTATAACCCTTTGAAAGTGTGAAAGTAACAAGTTGATGAACGGATCATTGTAATTGGGACTAGAAGGGGGGTATGCAGGTGTCATGCCCACTGGAGGGAACATAACTGGATAAACTTATCAGAACCGGGACCAAATAGAAGAGAGTACGGGAGGTACGGGAGATTACCGGGCCCCAATGAAAATGTTTTTCTATACCCCCCCTAGAATGGACACAGAAGTGACTCTAAAAGTTGTTGTAATGCTTGAAAACTGTGCTCAGCCATTTTGAAATTGACTGGTTCGAGACTTGTGCACAATTAAATGATTTGGACATTAGAACAGGACTCGGGTATCATTGGGTTGTCTGCGCTTTGCTGCTACATATTCCCTTGGTGCGCTTGGCCGGGAAGTTGTGGAAATCAAAGTGTATATTAGGGCAAGATACCACGACTTTCCGCCTCTATAGGCTTGGTCCTGCCGGGATCGCGCCCTTCCGACGAGGGCTGCTCCCTGGAGCCAACCGTCCCTTTTAGCGGAGGGAGCTGGTCGGACCTCGGCGGGTGAAGAGCCCGGCTGGAGTCAACGCATCGAACACGAGTGAGGGGAGTCCGAGGTCCAACTCATGCGCTGGCTTGGGAAGTTTGAGGACAGAATCCGGTGAAGAGTTTTTTTTTTTTTTTTTTTTTTTAAGTTTATAGTTGTGATTTTGGGTCTAGACAGAAATAGAAAGCGCAGTCCTGCCATTGGAAACTTGGAACTTTGGAATTTGTAATCTCGAGATATGGGGAAATTGGTAAGAGAGGCATGATAACCTCTCAAGGAAGAGCCGAGTAAGCTGGTCATGGGAATTCGCTGGGTGAAACCCTCATCCTTTTTGTAATTGGGAAATTGGAAAAGACTAGTCAGAATAGATAGAAACGAATGCATTCTGGGATACGTTGCATAGCATGATTGTGTGAAACGAAGTGTGAGGAGAGGTCTGGCAGCAACGGACCAAGTGAAAGGCGGGACCCCTGAAGTAGCGCATTTCCTGACCGGGCGACCGAGTTAAGGTCGCGGAAAAGGGGGAAAGCGATTGTCGTCTTGTCTTGTTATTTGGTACTCCTTATACGTTTCCAGCGGCCGCTGAGGAAACCTTACCCCCGGTCCGCCCTCCTTGTCCCTTCGGTCTGTTGTTGCGCTCCACACATCGAAATGGGAGGGGCGGGGTATACTAGAAACACTCCAATGGAATGTATGATCGCACATTTTAAAGAGGGGATATTCAGGAGGATATGGTATTAAAATGATCAGCAGCCCGTTTGCAAATTTTGTGTACTTAGGGAGTGGCCTATCTAGACCCCATCTGGCCCCGAGAGGGAACGTTCAAAGTAGAGATTATTCAGGCCAATCCCCCGTAGAGTGCGGGTAGACGTACCCTGATCAGTACCCTTATATAGATTCCTGGTTAAGTTTTTGTGAATATCCGCCCTCCTGGGCGCAGGGCTGTTATGAGGCACAGTGCAGAATAATGTTTGCTAAAACAGATTATATACAGAGAAAGGAACAGCATAGAATGAAAGAGCAGTATAAGAAAGCCAGAAAGAAGCCCATCATGGCAGATCCTGATTCCCCAGAAATAAACTCTCAGGCAGCCCCGAACCACAGGTCCAGTAAGAGTAGGGCACGGGGTCATGCCCCAGAAACCCAGAGACGGCCAGAGCCGAGGCGGGACCAAACCACTGGTTTTTTCTTTATCCCCCTACTGGAGAAGAGAAAAAAAGGAAGAATTCGCGAGAAAAGACGAGGAGGACCTAGAAAGCGAGTCAGAAAGTTGGAGACAGAAGAAGGAGAAAGATGATTTGAATCCCCCAGATGAGGAGGAAAGTGTACAAATACTTGAGAAAGATAGTGTTAGAACTAGCACGCCAGTGACAGCGAAAACCCAAAGCAAAACCTGTTGAGATAAAGAAAGTGACTCCTGCCAAAGGCAACGACAAATAAAACCTTAGATCCCAAAAGACACCCATAGCAGCTAAACTGTTTCCCTTACGAAAGTCCCGGGAGTGCCCGTTAACGAATGATAATGATGAAGTGGTAGCGGGACCCGACACTTATGTGTATAATCCCTTTCTCTACAAAGATTTATTAAATTGGAGGTCGCATTACGCCTCCTATCCTAGTAAGCCCCAGGAGCTGACAGAAGTAGGAACTAGTATTAATGGAAAACTCACCATACCCACTTGGGCCAGATTGCCGTCAGCTCATGACAACCCTATTCACGACATAAGAGCGAGCAAGAATTAGAAATGCAGCTATTGTATGGATGGCAGAAAACCCTGCAGATCCGGCACAGGGACATAATATAATAGTTCGTAGAGAAGCTGCTCTGAGAGAATTCCCGAATGAAGAGCCCCAATGGGATCCCAATACAGATGAAGGATTCCCACAGCCCTAGACCGTTTTCGCCAAGGCTTTTTACAAGGCCTGAAAAGGGGGTGCCAGACGCTAGAAAACTTTCCAAAGTTGCAGGAGTAATTCCAAGGAATAGATGAGGGACCAGCAGATTTTTATGAGAGAATTAACCATGAAGCATAAAGAATGTATACTCCATATGATCCCGAGGCACCAGGAAGTTTATGTATGGTGAATTATGCTTTTGTAAACGCAGTCTCAACCAGACATTAGAAGCAAATTACAGAAGTTAGAAGGGTTTGCGGGGATGAATGCAAAACAGGTACTGGGACAGTCGCTCATAAAAGTGTATGGGAATAGTGATACTGATAAGACAGGGAAGAATGTGATAGAAAGATGAAGAAGAAAGCTGATTTTTTGGCTGCGGCCATAGTGGAACAGAAATAGGGGAGGTGTCCCTAGTCAGAAGGCGCAGAGGAAGAGGGCGGCGGGTCGAAGGCGTGAGGCCGGACCCAGAGGAACTCAGGCTGTGAACCATGGCGCCTATTGCAGAGAGGAAGGACAATTGGAGAGATATGTGCCCGCAAACCTCGAAGACGCCCAGCATGATGACGACAGCAGAACCATCAGTGGCGAAGAAAGACGAAGCTATCCCCGAAGCCGAGGAGGAGCCAATCGAGAACAAGTTCCAAGCGAGAAAGAGGAGGAACCATTCAAGCATTGGCCCCACCAGCCCCATGATGAGAATGACGTGGAATTTAGGACAGACCGGGCTCCAAGCTTTGCTTTAGGTCTCCAGGAGCCTATTGGATCGGAATACAAATAGGAGACCAAATTATTGAATTTATGGTTGATTACTACTGGAGAGCAAACATTCAGTAATAGCCAAAAAGATAAGCCCCATTCACTACAAAAGCAGTAACCATCATAGGAGCAAAATGGTGCCAAAGCCACAAACGTCTTTTATTCAAAAACCGAATTATGCCAGTCCTGGGAGGACAGCAAGTAACTCATCAATGCCTTCTACATGCCCGAATGTCCAGTGCCCATCTAACTGGGACGAGATATGTGTAGCCAAGCTTCAAGCACCAGATAATCCTTCTCTGAACAAAGGAGAAATGCAAAATGACAGCAAATTCTCAAAACCAAACCAGCAGGAGTGGATGCTGATGACAGTTTCCCCGAGACGAAGAATGGAGATACTACATTGATGAATTCCCCCGATCCAAGTACCTATTTTTGAAAAAAACTTTGAAAAGTATTGATGCCACCACACTGCGTATGGGCCAGAAGGCAGCCCCCCAGGCCTAGCCAAACAGATAGATGACCATTGAGGTAACCCTCAAAGCATAGGGCTACAACCAGTGCACGTCAAACAGTACCCTCTACCAAAGAGCCGCAATTGAAGGCAGTTCATCGCCACCTAAAAAGATTGCTAGAGTATGGCCTACTGAAAAGTATGCCAATCCCCATGGAACACTCCACTTTTTGCCAGTAAGAAAGCCGGGGGACATGATGATTATCGCCCAGTGCGAGATTTGCGAAGGAGTACATGATGCAGCTGAGACCATACATAGAGTCGTAACCAAATCCTTACACCATCCTAGGACTGATACCTGCTGAAGCTACCCATGTTCACTGTAACTGGATTTAAAAGACGCATTCTTTTGCATAAGATTAGCCCCTGTAAGCCAAATATTGTTTGCATTCGAAATGGCAGGACCCCCATCTCTGGAAGAGGGGGCCAACTTACTCTGGGACAAGATTACCCCAAGGATTCCAGAATGCGCCTACCATCTTTTAGTGCCTGCACGGAATCAAGACCTTTCAAGCTATCCAGTAGCCCCGGGGAAGAGAGTGCTGTCTCCAATACGTGGATGAATCGGTTGATAGATGGCCGGTATAAGAACGTGACATGTATAATAGGCCACCAACGATCCTCTTGCAGTTACTAGAGGATAGCTGGATACAACGTTTTCCAGAGCCAAAGCAAAGCTATGACCAAAAAGAAGTGAAATACAGGGTTTTCGTATCATCCAAGAAGAAACAGAAGATTAGGCAGAGAAAAGAAAAGAAGCCGTATGCAGAATTCCCAACTCAAACACACCAGAATGCAAGTCCAGAGCCTTTCTGGGAGCAGAAGGATATTGCCTGAATTTGGATACCCAACTTTGCCCAAAATTGCCAAACCACTGTATGAAGTGCACACAAAGGAGAAGAAAAGTCGCCACTGGAGTGGGATTGAGCACCCCAGCGATTACAGCCTTCCAAAAGTTAAAAAGAAGAATTGATGTACATCAACCAGCACTTGGACTACCAGATGTCCACAAAACCTTTCAACTTGTTTGTACATGAAGCAAGGGAAATGCGCTTGGGAATGGTGACTTTTCAGACATTGGGAAATTGGGAGCGACCTGATAGACGACCTATCGAAAAATTGGACCATGGGGCTAAAGGATGGCCACCTTGCGTGAGAGCAGTTGCAGATACAGCGCTAATAGTGAGTGAATCATACAAAATCACACTAGGACAGAACATACTATTCACTGTTCAACATGCAGTCCTTGTTATCATGGAAAAGAAAGCAAATTATTGGCTAAACAATTACAGAATGTTGAAGTACCAGAGCATGTTATGTGAAAACCCACAGATACAACTTGAAGTGAAGCCATGCCCCTGAATCCAGCCACCTTGATACCCATCAGTGAAGGACCTCCCAGAACATGACTGTATCGAAGTCATGGGGACTGTGTTCTCCCGACGACCCGACTTGACAGATGTGCCCCTAGACAAGCCTGACCAAACCTATTATGTTGATGGGAGCAGTCTCATCCTTGATGGCCGACGCTGTTGCCGGATATGCAGTCGTCACTCAAACACGAAGTAGTTGAATCATCCAGCCCTAGCCTCAGGCACATCAGCCCCCAGAAAGCCGAATTGATAGCACTCACCAGAGCATTGTTGTTAGGAGAAAAACTTATACTGAATGGTATATACAGATTCCAAATATGCCTTCACTACCCTGCATGCCCATGGAGCTCTCTATAAAGAAAGAGGACTCATACCATCCGGAGGAAAATCAGTTCAAATCGGTCCCGACATATTGATGTTGGCTGATGCAGTCTGGGCCCCAACACGTGTAGCGTTATGCGTTGCAGAGGACATTCAAGCAGGAAAAGGAGAAGTTGCTCGAGGAAATAGATTTGCAGATGCCATCAGCACGAAAAGCAGCTATGACAGGACAAATTGCCCCACAAGCTACGCCAATGCAAGCAGCATTGTTTCCAGTACCTTTGAATCTATGGACACCAAGATATACCACCAAAGAATTGGATTACTATTGTGACAGAGAAAATGGAGTACTGAAAGAGGGCTGGATTGAGCTGCCTCCTGAAGAAGGCAGTCAACCACCTGGACGTATTGTGATTCATGAAATGTTAGGAACATCTTTTGTAATAGCTTTCCACGAAGACACCCACTATGGGAAGAGCGGCCATGGAAAAGCCACTAAGACCACATTTCTACATCCAATCTGGATGACAACCATATGAGCCTTCAGTGGCACGACTATGTCAAAATTGTGCCAAATATAATGCCTAGCTAGGCTTTATAACAGCACACCGAGTTATGTCAAGCGGTGTGACCCCCATGCACAACCTACTAGTTGATTTCAACGAAATGCCAAAAGCCAATGTGTACCAGTACCTATTAGTATTAGTAGTACTTTCTCTGGGTGGGGAGAAGCATTCCCAACCAGAACTGAGAAAGCCCGAGCAGTTTACCCAGGTCTTAATGAGAGAGATTGTCCCCAGATTCGGAATTCCAGCAGTAATAGGGGCAGACAATGACCCCTCATTTGTCTCCCAAGTTACTCAGCAGTTAGCAAACGCCTTGCAGATACAATGGAAACTCCCCACTGCATACAGACCCCAGCGTTCAGGGAAAGGTGACGCGAAGGGATCGTACCTTGAAAGCACAAATGTCTAAGCTTTGTCAGGAAGGAACACAATTGAAGGGGACACAAGTGCTTCCCATAGCTTTATTCAGAATACGATCAGCTCCTGTTAAAGTCAACAGGATTTTCCCCTTTTGAAGTTTTGTATGGTAAACCCCCACCAATAGTGCAGGGAATCAAAGGAAGTCTAGCCCAAATTGCATCAGAAATAAACCAGACAAGAACTGCTAGCTCTTAGTTTTGTTCTGCAGACTGCCATACGTGGATCCAAGACCAGTTGCCTATCAAACTTGACGGAAACTTGTGCAATACCAGCAATGGTACCTCGGTGTGGATCAAAGATTGGAAAGAGACACCGTTGGAACCTCATTGGAAGGGACCGTACACAGTCCTCCTGTCTACCCCAACTGCAGTAAAGGTAGCCGAGATCGACGCCTGGATTCAACACAGCAGACGTCAAGACCGCCGCCGAGCCTGAACCAGAAGAGGTGGACAGCAGAACCGCAAACTGATGTACCCTTGCGAGTTACTCTGAGACGGCATACCAGCTGCTTAGACCATTCATCACAAGTGCTGTGCAGCAGCCAAGTCTTTCGAAGAGGATTGCTGTTTTCCATGCAGCAACAGCTTTTGTTTCAACGCACCCCAATTTATGTGTGATTTGATACAATACTTAGGACTACATTGACTAAGCCAGACGGCACACGCCAACTGAAAGTGCTAATAAGTTGGTTAATGTGTACTGGAACACACTGAGGATCTTCAATCAACACTCAGCACCCGTTAAATTGCTTCACTTAGCAGACGGGACGAAGAATAATAGATCGTCGTGATCAAGATCAGCAAGCTGAGGATTCATAAGAACTCCAATCAACATCGACATGCATCCTTACTTGTGCCATTGCTTTGGTTGCCTTCTTTGGAGGTTGTGAACAGACTTATGCTTTACCTCCATGAACTGCCTGCATTACTTCTACTAGAATTGGACTGAAAGTAACTCAGACTTTGCTTTATCATTCTTACTATACATGCAAGGGGAACAGTAACTCGGTGTATCTATAAAACACACTGAACTAACTGTTTGCACTCATGGAAAAATTAAAACCTGCTAATAATCCGCATCAGAATCAATCCTATTACACGATCGGAAATAAGATGGAAGGGATGCAGCTGGACCCCTATATTAGCTGCAACGCCGCCACTTAAGGACCTTACTAAACCTGCTGTTTTGAATTTTGATGCATGCAATGCTATTACTAGAGATAGTTATTCCACCTGTGGTACCTGGGAGCAACGTGTATCGAAATGACCATAAGTATATGTGTCCAGAAGGGGTTGCCACAGGATGGAGAAAGTGTACAGGTAAACGGAACCAGGTTATAGTACTGCCCCAGCAGCAGACTACTATTGCCCGTATTGGGGATGTGTTTTTTATGCTCCCTGGAATACTGGTCTCACTGATGAGAACACATCGATCCCCGAACTGGCTACTTCCCAAGCACCCCAACCACCAATGATAAATGGCAGAACGATGCTTGCTACAACCCCTTACACTTACGTATACACCAACTCCCCAGGCATGGAAACAAGGATATAAGTTTGGTTTACGTATTAAGAAGGAGGAGCAATAGTACCCGTCGGGCCCATTGTGTATATCAGATTGAATACCCCAAGCCCACAAGTCATCTAACTACCGACTACCTACTCCACAACCCACCCACGATAACTGTTATACCTGTGTGATCCAGCCATGCATGTCCCAATAAGTTTGCGATCATCACCATACACCCAGATATTTATCTTCAGAAGGAAGTAGAAGGAGCAGTAGTATCTAGTGCTAAGATCACAAATTGTTAATTTCTGTGGCGGAACCCCAATGGGAGATCAGTGGCCATGGGAAGCCCAAGAATTGAATGTATTCCACGATTTTTTCTAACAGACTGAATTACACCACCGACTACCAGTGAATGGGTCGTTAGCGCACTACACATCGACTTGGACGCTCCTTGCTATGCCAGAACTGGACCCCAGTTCACCAAACAACCACCGAGACAGTAGGACAGCTGGTCTGTCTTAGCCAAAAGTACTATAAAGCGACAAACCAAGGACAGATAGCATGGTGGTCAGGAATTCGGACACCAACTGAACCCTACTAACACATTAGCCAGAATTCGGAACTTGCAGGTCTATGGACTAACCTTGCTGAAATCCAAGCCTGGCAGGCCCCCACCTGGCCTATATTGGATCTGTGGACACCGCGCGTATGCACCATAACCTCCCACCACCACTGGGGAGGAGCATGTGTCTTAGGAACCATCCAGAACTTCGTTCTTCCTGTTAAACACTGAGCATGGAGCACAATTAGGCATACCCAGTATACACTCCCCACCGACACAAAAGAGCACTAAGACAGAAGAGAGAGGCCTTACAGATCGGCAAGTGGGAGAAATGGCAAGGTGATGATTGGCCACCAGAAAGAATCATTGAATATTATGGACCAGCCACTTGGAAGGATGATGGTCTGTATGGTTATCGTACCCCAAATTTATATGCTTAATCGTATTATTCGCTTACAAGCAGTCGTTGAAATAATAACCAATGAAACTAGTCATGCTCTCACGCTTTTAGGGGGCTAGGACAAAGTCCACAGATGCGCACTGCGATATATCAGACCCGCTTCGCACTTGATTATTTGTCGCAGCTGAAGGAGGAGTATGTGGTAAGTTGAACTTAACCAATTGCTGTTTGAAAATAGAGGCTAAAGGTCAAGTAGTTGAAGAAATTGCTAAGTATATGCAAAGACATGCTTATGTTGCCAGTACCGACGTGGCACTCATTGAAATTGCCTAAGTGGTTTGCTAACCTCTTTTCATGGGTGGCGGATTTAAGACTTTTCTCGTATTGAGTACTAATCCTTTTTGCTGTTATCTTCTTATTACCATGGTTAATCCCATGTTGGATGCGTTCCATTCATAACACTATTGATAGTACAGTAGAGCGGAAGGACCGCAACAAAAATCATGGCTGTAGATACAGCCAGTCCTGGTAGAAAATCCTTTAGCCCGGATGTGATTTTCAGAAAGTGATTTACTTCTCACACCTTATTAAGTAATAGGGTGACGATTAATCAAAGGGGGGAATGTGGCAGGTGCAGGCCTGTGACCCACACCCCGTGGCATCCCGAACAGAAGCCACCGGCCAGCATGGCTAGCTTGGCCTGTAAATGAGGCCTGTGGAGCGGCATATAGGATTGCACCTCCCCCAATATGTTGCTATTGTAACATAGAACGACACGTAGACGTATGGAATTAGGTTAGCGTAAGCAGCCACTGGCACAGTCTGCACACGCTGGAACATAACAGAGACAATGTTTCAAAGTAGAAAGCCAACAAAAAAGCCTTCCGCAAACACATCTGGGTGTGCTGACAGATGCGTTGCAGAGCCCAGCTCCTCTGCACGTCCAAATTGCGTCTATAACCTTGAAGGTGTGAAAGTAACACGTTGAGGAACTGGCCATTGTCCTTGGGACTCGCAGGGTGCGTTGATGTGGGAGATCGTCCTGCCCACTGGCGGGACATCACTGGATCAACTTATCAGTACCGGGAACAATAGAAGAGGTACGGGAGGTACGGGCGATTACCGGGACCAATGCATTGTTTTTCTAGACCTAGAATGGCCCCGAAGTCTCTCCAAGTTGTTGTCATGCTTGACCCCTTTGCTCCGCCATTTTGCCTTGACTGGTTGCGGACTTGGCCCCTCCTGATTGGGACCTTCTGCCCAGAATCCTGGTATCATTGGTTTGTCTGCTCTTTTTCCCCTTTCTTCCCCTCCTTCTCCCTTTTCTCTCCCTTCCCTCCTTTCCATCGTCTTTCTCCCTTGCACCCCCGTAATCGACCTTGTTCTACCTCACTCTCCACGACTTAGCTTCTCAGTCATTTTCCTATTATGATGTAGATCCTTCCTTCAGCCTATCCAAGTTTTTGAGGTTAGACCACCGCTTTCCAGCTGTACCTGAAGACTCTTTTGCAGATATACGATTTCTTCTAGATACCCTCGATGCGAGCATGTGATTGGACTATCCCTTGAGCATTCTCCGCGTCCCCTTGGTCTTTTTGTTTACTATAATACGCCCCCCATGTTAGAGCTTCAGGTGTCTCTTCGTCTACTCTGCCCTTGTCCTCACTATTAGTGTCTACCCGCACTGTGTGGGTTTTATTTTCTGTGGAGTTTGGTGTGTTCTCTTCGTGGCCTAGGCTTTCCTCATATGGACATCAGTTGCACTCTATTCGCCATCACCCGCGTCATGTACCCACTTCTCGCCACCCCCTTATCTCCTATACTTTTTTCTCACATTTCACAACACTCCCGACCCCAAACACCCCACCACCCCGCGAGATCGGTTTACAAATTCGTCACGCCTATCTCTCGCCCCATCCGAATTGGCTGTGACTCTCTTGATACTAGATGTTATGTTTCTTTGATCTTTTATCTCACTCTACCCTAAGTAGATTGATTCCAGCTTTACTTATCTTGCCCCCTTCACTTGCGTCCTCAGCCAACCCTCGTTTCTGATTTCCAGTAACTTCTTTATTCCCCTTCCTTGCTGCTTCTTCCGAACTCTCACACTATTTTACACCTCTCCCATTCTCTACTCACGCTGTGTAGATAGCCAGCTCTGGACAGTTTGGTATTTATATCCACGTGACAGATACATAGTAGATGATCATCCATGTACCTTTCCCTCTATGGTTAGGCTATGTCTTTTCCTATAGTCGTTCTCCTATACTCTTGTCGATCTTCTATCTCTTAACTACCTCTCACCAGACATTGTCTTCTCCCTTCCTCCTTAGTTGCTGTGGACCAACGGAGAACCAGCCCCGTGCCCTACCCCCACGCCCTTGTTTTAAAACCTCAGTCGCTATCAACTTGTCTGCAAGGATGCCTCTATTACCTTCTCACCTTGCCGCTCTCCACTTGCTTCCTTCCGCATATTCCCCAGATCCTGACACCCGTAAGACACACACTCAGTCACAACCAGTCTATGTGCTTTATACCTTCACTTCCTGTTTCACTCCAGGACCCGCCAATAAGGCCCCCAACCCCCTTGATGCTTGTACCCCCACTTTTCTCCCAGTTCTCTTGAGGTACCCCCTGCCGTTCCCGCAACAACCCAGAAACGTTACCCTTGTCCATCTCCCTTATGTTAAGCTTACTGCAACAGCGGGAGAAAAATACGAATGGGAAGGGGACCAGAGAGTCAGGTCGAAGTTCCAACCAACGACAGAAACAATAAAAAGGTACTTTTACGCTTGCCAGCCTTTATATCGTAATATGCTCTCTTCTTGCAGTGTTCTAAAAGATTTAGAACCTACCGTCAAACCTGCAATAACTCCGCGCGACAGTGTTAAAACATCATTTTAGATTTAGCTCTGTTGAAGAAAAGAACGCTAAGCAAAATACAAGTAAGGTACATGCTGATAGCTAACTCCCCTGTTGACTGAGTGCCAATAGACTTAGGACACAAAAATCTCACTTCAAGTAAGATAGCCTACACATAGTTTCTGACGGCAGATAAAGGACCAGTATGGGTCCATCTAGTCTGCCCAGCAGCCCTCCACCTAGTACAGCGCTGAGGACCCACACTTGACTGGCTCTGTGCCCCCACATCTTCACACAAGAACCTCAAGGTCTTTGTGAAGACGACTGTACCCATCCCAACCACCAGCGCCTCCACCAGACTAAGGTCACACACTACTTGTGTCCAGATATAAGAGATAGTTATGCTTATTTGATTTCCGCCAGGTTCTGTTCCGAATATACAAGGAACAGACAAGCAACAGTTTCAGACGCTCCACAAAACAGGTTGAGCTCTCTAGACAAGAACCACAGACCTGTAACGGTGTGCAGGTTGCAACACCACTTCCATTGGGAGAGCATTCCCAAGCAATCAACCACACTCTCAGTGAAAAAAGTATTTCCTGACAATGCGCCTTTCAGTTAACCCCCTGGCAGCTTCATGTTATGCCCCTATAGTGTTACAACTTCCTCGTATTTGGAAGAGATCCCTTGTTTGTCACACAGCAGCACTAATTATTATTAAAGGTCTGAATCAAACTCTGTAACCTGCCTCTCCTCCAGAGTGCACATACAGTATTTAGGTCTTCAAGTCTCTTCTCATAAGTCTTCTGATGCAGGCTCCAAATCATTTGGGTTGCCTTCACTGAACCACTTACAGCCTTTTATAATTCCTTTGCAAGATATGATTACACCAAACTTAAACACAATATTCTAAGTGAGGCCTCACCAGAGACTTGTATAGTGGCATTAGTACCTATTTCTTTCTGCTGGCCAATTCCTCTTTGTATGCAAACCAGCATACTTATGGCTTTTGCCACCACCTTGTCACACGGTTTAGCCACCTTGAGAACATCAGAAACAAATACACACCGCGGTCTGTATCCTGATCTATGCACATCATCTCTCAAACCTATCGCATACAATTTCCTTGCATTTCTGCCTTTCCCAAGTGCATTACGGCGCACTTCTTCACATTAAATCTTAAACTGCCAAGCAGTAGACCATTCTTCCAGCTTTTGTAGATCGTTTCTCCTTTTCCCCACTCCATGAGAGGAGTACCTTGCACATTTTGGTGTTCATCTGCAAAAAAAAGACAGACTTTGCCATTAAAACCGTCGGCCATATCACTCATGGTCCTGGGACACATCGTAAATCACCTTCCTTTCATCTGAGTGAGCTCCGGTTAAAGTCACCTTCTGTCATTCTTGTCAGTCAACCAATTTCTGATCCAGTTCACCATCTTGGGATCCATGCCAACCCCAAGCTGTTGCGTTTATTGATAAGATCCTATGAGTAACAGTATCAAAGGCTTTGCTGAAATATAGGTAGATCACATCCAGAGAATATGTATTTTATTCTCTTTGCCCCCAAACACAAGATAGGCCAATATAATAAGCCTCAGCACAAAGGGTTCTAAAGCACATGCTGAAACAACGTCACGCTCCCAGTGCCATTAAACTAAAAGTCATACAGATTGCCATGGACATTAAAAAAAAAAAAAGGTGTGCTGACATTTAAAAAGCAGTGCAGACCAAAGCATGTTTAAAATGCCACTGTTTTCAGGCGCATGAGTGGAAGAGAAGCCTACTGGTTAGAGCAGCAGACCGAGAACGCGAGTTCAAATTCCAGTGCCGTTCCTTTTTGCCCCACCGTGCGCCGCATCTCCCCAGCTTTCAAAGACAAACCGCCTGTGGGAGATACCACCACGCATGTGTGGTCCCTTTCCTGCCCAAGGGTGCCATTCTTGCCTCCGTCTACTAAAATAACTAAGCTGGCAAAAATTAAAATACAGTAAAGAAGCAACTCCAAGGGGAGGCGGGAGGATTTTGAGGACTGATTCCTGCTGTCCCCAGAGAACACTTGTTACAGGTGAGGAACTACACTTTCTCTGGGAACAAGCAGGAAGTCGGTCCTCACATATGGGGACTCCCCAGCTACAGGCTAACGAGACCCTGTAAAAAACAACACGGCAACCTGCAAAGGGTGAGCAGGGATCAGCAGCAGTCCATAGTCCCAAACTGAGAGACTCTCGCAAGACCCAAGTGTCCAGCAGAGGAAACAGCCACTCCAGTAGCCTGACAACAGAAGGGTCGGAGGGCAGGAGTTGCCTACACCACAAAGAGATTATGGAGTACGGCCTGGCCAAAGGGGCTGTCCTGTTGGGACTTCCCTCCAGGCAGTAGTGAGCTGCGAAGGTATTGAACGAAGAACAGGTGGTAGCCCGATAGATTTCCATCATGGGGACACCCCCTCCACCCCCCCCCTGAACACAGATTTGCCACGGAAGTAGCATGGCCTTGAAGCAGTGTGCTGGGACCTTCGGGTCCAGTGAGATCCCTGCCTGCTCATAGGCAAGGGTAATGCAGACCACAAACCAAGCGGACAGAGTTTGCTTATTCACTGGGAGCCCCAGACGGTTGGGGGCATAGGATACGAAAAAGATGAGGTGCTTTGCTATTGCCCTGAGTCTGTTGCAAGATAGGACAGGGCCCTTTTACAATCCAGATTATGAAGAACGGTCTCCACCCTTTCGGCATGAGGACATAGAAAAGAAGGTGGGAGCACCACCTCCTGATTGAGATGGAATGGGGACACCACCTTCGGTAGAAAACTCGGGGTGTGCACAGGAGCACCACCCTGTTCTTGTAGAAACTCATGTAGAGGGCTCTGCCATCAGAGGCCTGGAGGCTCGCTGACTCTGTGAGCTCATGTGAGTATTACAAGGAAAACGACATTCCAGGAAAAGTTACCACAGGTGGCAAAGTAGGCCGAGGCTCAAACAAATGGTTTCGTGAAATGCGAAAGCACACCATTGAGATTCCCACTCTGACCGATGGAGGATGGACGGGAGGTTTAGATAGCATGAGGCCCCGCAAGAAGGTGCTGAGACAAGAGGGAACGTTCCCTCAATGGGGTGGTGGTGCACTGCGATAAGTGCTCTTGTGTTACTCTGACCGAAAATGGACTTTAGGTCCCACCTGCAGGATGCGGAAGCAGATACTGGCGTACCAATTGTACTGAGCAGGAGAATGGGTTGTGCCCATTTTTTGGCGCACCACAGCGAGAATCGGCACCAATTGAAGGCATATGCCCTTCTTGTGGAAGTCTTATGAGAGGCCAGGAGAACCTCTTCCACTTCCTGTGGGAGGAGTGGTCTAGTGGTTAGGACAAGGTACTTCAGACTGGAGGGCCAGGGGTTAAAGTCCCATAAGAACATAAGACATGCCATACTGCGTCGGACCGAGGTCCATCAAGCCCAGTATCCTGTTTCCAACAGGGGCCAATCTAGGGTCATACGTTACCTAGCAATATCCCCAAAAGACACAGGTTCCACAAGGCTTGTACGGGGTACAAGCATTGATATCCTGGGTCCCTTTTTAATAGTGGGTTATGGACCTTTCCTCCAGGAACTGGTCCAAACCTTTTTTAAAAACCCAGCTATACTAAAAAGCCCTTACTACTAAATCCTCCGGTAACAGGATTCCAGAGTTTGATTACACGTTGAGTGAACAAAATATTTTCTCTTATTTGTCTGAAATAGTTTAACCTGTGGCTTCATTACATGTCCCCTAGTCTTTCTATATTCTGCGAGCGTAAACAATTGATCCACGTTTATCCGTTCCAATCCATTAATTAATTTATAGGAACTCTATCATATCTCCACTCAGGCCGTATCTTTTCCAGGTTAAAGAGCCCTAACCTTTTTAGCCTCTATTCATAGGAGTAGCCGTCCATCCCCTTCACCAATTTGGTGGCTCTTCTCTGGACTTTTTCTAATAACGCTATGTCCTTTTTAAGATACGGTGACCAGAATTGCACACAGTATTCAAGGTGCGGTCGTACCATGGAGCGATACAGAGGCATTATAATATACTTTGGTGTATTCTCCATCCCTTTCCTTATGATACCTAGCATTCTATGTGCTTTATTGGCCGCCGCGCCACACTGGGCGGAGGGTTTTAACATTGTTATCCACGATGACTCCTAAATCTTTTTCCTGGGTGGTGGTTTCTACTGTGGAGCCTTGTATCGTGTAACTATGAGGCGTGGGTTGTTTCTTCATAGGTGCATAACTTCTGCAATTGTCCACAGTAAAATTTCATCTGCAATTTGAGATGCCCAGTCTTCCAATTTATTCCAGATCCTCCTGCCAAGTTTTCCCCCACAATCCGCTGGGGTTTTAACAGCTTTAAACAGTTTTGTGTCATCTGAAAATTTGATAACCTCCACTAGTTATTCCCTTTTCCAGGGCATTTATGAATATGTCAAAATGTAGCGGACCAAGTACAGAGCAATGGGGTACTCCACTATGCACTTTTGCCCATTGGGAATATTGGGCCATGTAGCCCTACCCTCTGCTTTCTATCTTGTACCCAGTTACCCGATCCACAATAGTACACTGCCTCCTATCCCCTGACTTTTTAGCTTTGACAAAAGTCTGTGATGGGGGACCCTTTTCAAAGGCTTTCTGAGAGTCCAGATACACTATATCAACAGACTCACCTTTGTCTAAATGTTTATGCACACCTTCAAAAAAACAGATAAGATTAGTAAA